>PVJX010002014.1:109951-141455 GCA_004027295.1 Dolichotis patagonum
CTGCTGCCAAAGAAAAGGAACAGGAGGAGGAGGAGGAGGAGGAAGAGGAGGAGGAGGAGGAGGAGGAGGAGGAGGAAGAGGAGGACAGAAAGGGAGAAGCAAGGCAGGGAGGAAAGGAAGAGGGAGAGGGAGAAAACGGGAAGGAGAGAGAGAGAGACAGAGACAGAGAAAGTTGTCTTCATCATAGGCCTGCATCCCTAAGGGTCTCTATCTCTTCTTGATCACTTCTCACCTTTCACTTTGATGCATTTCTATGCTCAACTGTGAACTCCTGGAAGACAGGAAGACAGTGGGCCTTTCGGGCCCTTGGATTCTATACTGTTGACTCAACCAATTGTGGATGGAAAATGTTGGGGGCGGGAGGGTGCATTCATATTGAGTATGCATCGACTTTTTCTTGACATTATTCCGGAAACAATACAGTGTAAGAACAGTTTGCATTGTATTGACATTGTGTTGGATATTATAAGTAATCCAAAGATAATTCCAAGTACACAGGAGGATGCGTGGAGGTTATATGCAATCCTGCATCACTTTCCACAGGGGTCTCCTCAGACCGTGGTACCTTGGAGGGTCTAGAAGAATCTTCCTTTGATACCAAGGAATGACTGTGTGGCCTAACTCAGCTTTATATTTCCCAAAATGCTTGGCGTAAAAAATGGTTAAATGCAAAGACAAAAGCACAAAACTAAACCAAAACAAAAAAGAATTCTGCATTGGAATCACTTGCTTCCTTCAGAAACGCATCCCAGGCAGAAGTCTTCGTGGGCAGGGGTGCGCCACCCCCCCAGGCGGGGTCGGATCCGGGAGGCTAGGTCGTGGGCTCTCCGTCCGGTGCACAGTCCGAGCGGGGGAAGCACGCGATTTTGTTTACACCAGTGGCCTCTCGATGCTCCGCGCACAAGTGGCGCTCATGCCAGGTCGGGCCCGGCTCCAGGGGCTGGGGGCGCCTTCTCTATAGGACCTGGCCCGCGCGGGCCGGGAGGTGGAGGGCGGCACGGTGGGCCGTGGCGCAGTCGCTGCTCCTGAGTCCTGCGCTCACCGAGGCAGCGTGGGCCGGCGGGAGCGAGCGTCTCGGGCCTCTCCAGCGGCCGCGCTGCCTGTGAGGTCCCAACTCCCAGGGTCCGCGGCGGGGCGGGGATCCCTGCCTGGGCGGGGCCTTCTAGGGGGCGGGGCCTGTCAGACCGGCCCCTGGAAATGGGTTCGGAGACCAAGGGGCGTCGCGGTGGAGGACGGTGAGCCTACTGCTCCCGATCTGGCGGCGAAGGCGGGGCGGAGCTCCTGGAAGGCGGAGCTGTCTTCTGGACTGACCCGAGAATGCGCCCGGGATCTGGCGGCCCGCGGGCGGAGCGAGCCGGCAAGGGGCGTGGCCGCTGCGTGCGGGGGCGGGGATTCTGCGGGCGGGGCGGGGCTTCCGCTGACAGGGGGCGGGGCAGCTGCCCACCTCCCGCGGCGCGCCCCGCAGGCTAGCGGCAGGGTGGGATCCCTGAGCTGCGGGGCAGGCGTGGGAGCCGGCGGCCCGCAGGGTGGGGGCACTCCAAGGCCCCCTCGACAGGCTCCCCGTTCTCTCTGGCCCCAGGCGGCCACGAGGGCGTGCGGCTGTGCTTGTCCCCTACGCGGGGTCCCTCAGGCCGTTGAGCTCCGAGGCCCGACCGCGGCCCCGCCAAGTGGTTCCGGGTGTAGGGTTCACAGGTCAGAGTTGACTCCCTGAAAAGTGCAGCGGGTTTGAGATGCAAGATGGCGGCGGCGGGGCGCTGAGAGGCGCGGCGGCCCCCGTAGGTATCGGCCCGGCGCCGGCGCTGGGGTGGGCGCGGGGCGAGGGCCGGCCGTAGAGCTTTGGGGCTGCAGGGCAGTAGAGGAGGCTCCCGGGAGAGACCGGTCGAGCCGCGGGGCTGCGCCTGTCCGGCGGCGGCGGGTACCTGGGCCTGTGGGCGCTGGAGAGTCCGCGGAGCCCAGTTACGCTCTCGGGGTCCTGCAGCCTGGAGGCCCTAGGGCGAGGGCTCGGGAGGAACGTCTCGGCCCCTTACAGAAGAGCACACCCGACTACTCGGAACTGTGGCGGGCAGTGGGGACGGATCCCCGGAAGAGGACGCCGCAGGGCCGGAGCGCCCGGGCGCCGTTGGGGTGCAGGGGACTGGGGGCCTGCACCCTGGAATGCAGTCTCCCCGAAGTCAGGAGAGTCCTGCAGGAGCTGAGCGCTGGCTTGGAGATAGGGTCCAGGGTCACCCTTGAGGCAAGGCTGGGCACCTGCCCTGGGGGAGGCTCAGAGTTGAGTCTTCAAGAACTAGGTTGCCACGAGAAGAAGTTCCCCAAGCAGAATGGAACTGCTGTCTATCCCGGTGGGTTGACAGACCGGGCGGGTGGGCGTGCTGACCCTGGGGAATCGCCACGCTCAGGGCGTGAAGGGGTCCTTGGGCTGGATGAAGGGCTAGGAAGGGTCCGATGGCAAAAGGAGGCCTCACGAGGCGCTTTCCCGAGGTATTTATACCAAAGTTCCGAGTAAAAGGACTTGACATTCTTTGTTTCAGTACGCCTCCCCTTCTCATCCCCTTCGTGGTAACAGTGAAGAAAGAGCAAAACCTCGCAGCAGGAAAGATTCCTTTTGATTTCCTTAGCTTATGTAGTGAGGGATCAAGCCTCGGGGAAGGCGTCGATGGGAGACCTAGGCAGGTAAATTAGGAAACGGGAATGGGAATAGTACAAGAGGAATGTTAGGGAAGAGGGATTCCACAGCGTTTCTGTCATCAGCCTAGCTTTCTAAGAAAAGATGAAAAGAGCTCATCTTTAAGAGAAAAATGTAAGAAAATAGAGAATTTGTGATGTGGAATTTGAGTAACTTGAAAGAAGTAGTTCCTTTGGAGATTAATATGAGAGCAAAAAAGGAAAAACCACAAGATGGGGACTCACTGTTAGGCCGAAGCAGCACCCTCCCAGGAATAGTGACCGTGTGTGTGGGTGTTTGTGTGTGTACAATTATATAAATGCATTTTTACATTTGTTGTTATTGGCCATTGTTTCTCAGGCTTTGTCTGAAAGCTTTAACTTGTGTTATATAGTGCTATGTGAATTATGTTTCTGAAAAATTGTTCTGAAAAAGACATTTGTTCTTAAACTGGTAGAGATGATTAGTGAAATTGTTTCTAACAAAGGTATTGCCATTAGTGTATCTGTAGATTATTTTCATTTCTAAAGTAACAATTTTGACTCCTGATTTTAAGCAAAAGAAATGTGTGTGTTGCCAATAACAATAATGTGGTAGCACAACATAAGAGAAAAAGGGCTTGCATGAATGTTTTTCCTCTCCTTTCTCCAAGCCTTTTTTTAAGGTTATGAAGACTAATTTTAGGCAAAGGAGAATATATAACTTAAATCTTTTTGTTGTAAAAATGACAATATTTCATTCATCAGTGAATTTTTTGTAGGTATACCTCTTTGCATGCTTTGAGAGTCGGGATTAAATGAGAAAAAAAAAGTAGGACATGGGTAAGTGTACGACCCATACAGATTTCTTGAGTCATTCTTGTCTTTTCAAAAGATCTTTAATGTCTTTAAAATGTTTTAAAGGTACAGTTCAAATAAAAAGTAGCTTACATGTTATATGTGGAACATTATTATACATACACATACTGTTCTTTGGTTTCCTCAAAATGCATGTAGCTCTACTTTTGTATTTGAATCTGAACAAATTAGGCTTGGTGAACTAGAGAGGCATTGATGCCAGATGGTGTGAAAAGATGTTAAAGCTGAAAACATACATGCCTGTGTGTGGAGATGTTTGTTAGTAGATTTATTTCCCTTGTAGCAGAGCTTCGTATTTCACTGGGTTTGAGGGTGGCTCACAAATAATGTAGCAGTAATTCATCTTTCATAATACTCGTGAATTCTTTTGTTCAATATGTGTGAATAAAGTTTTATAATTAGTTTATTAATTAAATTAATAACAGGTGTGGTGACTCATTGTGAAGGTTTTTTTTTTCCTTTTGTGTTACATTTCACATTCACATGATATATTTTCTTATGTTGAACACAAAGTATGATATTTGAGACATCAAATTATAGGTTCATACTTAATGAAAGTGCTTTTAAAATTAAATTCATCACAAATGGAGCTCAGGAAATAACCTTTTTATTTGTAGCATAATGAATTTAAAAGATTCATTTGAATTTTAACAATTTTAGCTGTTCAGTACCAAATCTAGGGTCTTTTTTTTTTTTTACTATTTTTATTAAATTTTAATTTTTATTAGTATGTGTTTGCTAGTTTTTAATCTAATATCAATACAATTATTCAGGAAACTGTTTGGATTACCTATTGATTGTAATGGGTCTAACTAGTATTATACATTTTTCTTTTTTTAGACAGTCTCACAATGCATTTCAGGCTGGCCGTGAAGCTCTCTTTAATAGTCCAGGCTGGTTTTGAACTTGCAGTAATCCTCCTGCCTCAGCCTCCCAAGAGTATTACACATTTTTAAAACCCATCAGAACTATTTATTTATATTATGGTAAGCACATACCTTTAAGTATCTGAACAAAAATCCTTTTACATAATCCTATGTGATTTCAAAGGTAATATAATTTATATATTTAAAAAATTGTCATGCTAGCCCTTGAATAACGACCAACATTTCTGTAATATTCCTGAAATATTTTATTGTATCCTTGATCCTTTGATGTATCTCTAGTCATGAGTAACCTGAGATCTGTGTGACTGAAATGGCGATTTAGATTATATATTTGAGTTTATATTTTTGGAGATCTGTATTGTATACAGTTTGTATTTAAGTAAATATTAATATATAAATTTTTATGCAGTTGGCAGGTTTTGTTCTTAAAAGATATTTAATCTTGGGCTGGGGATTTAGCCTAGTGGCATAAGTACCTGCCTGGCAAGCGTGAGGTTGTGAGTTTGATCCCCAGTACCAAGAAAAAAAAAAAAAGATACTTAATCTTGGCATTTTATATAACCAGTGTCCATAATGGGTTTGTTTTTTTTTTTGGTAGCGAGGATTGAACCATGACCTCGTGCTTGCCAAGCAGGCGCTTATGCTGCTGAGCTAGAACCCTGGTCCATAATATAATTAAGAGGCATAAAGATATAAGTATACACACAAAGATAAATAATAATTATATATTTTTGGCCTAAATAAATATAATAGTAAATTTTAAAACAGAAGTATTTATAAGTTGGATGTGGTGGTGGATGCTTGTAATCCCAGCACTCTTGGGAGGCTGAGGTTGGAGGACCTAAATTTGAGCTCAGCCTGCAGAACTTAGAGACTTGTCTTTGAAGGAGGCAGGGTGTGCTGGGGTTGTAGCTCATTGCAAACCTCAAAGCAAGAAGAAAAGTTTATATGAACAGTTTCAGAAAAGACATTTTTTTTTTCAAGGAAGTTAGTTGAATAAATCATTTTTAATGCAGATTTTTTTTTTTTTTTTTGCTTTTTGTTTTTGTTTGTTTTTTTGTTACTGGGAATCAAATTCAGGACCTTGCAATTGCCAAGATGGTGCTGCACCACTGAGCTAAATCCATGCCCTTGTTTGCAGTTTCAGATTTAGATTTTAAAAATCATACCAAAGTTTATCTGACAAAATATTAAAGTGGTAGCCGTATCACATACATACTTATCATTTTAAAAAACTAATAGCTCGGGCTGGGGATTTAGCTCAGTGGCTTAAGCGCCTGCCTGGCAAGCGCGAGGTCGTGAGTTCGATCCCCGGTACCAAAAAAAAAAAAAAAAACAAAACTAATAGCTCATAAAATTTTCCTGATTCAATGCTCTATGATTTCTGACTTCTTTTTTCTCTTTCCTCAAAGTTTTTATTTTTCTTTTTTGGTTGTCTGAAATAGGAAATTTGGCTATTCCTTAGCATTTTACTCATGTTTTTCTTCTATTTCTAATTCATTTCATATTATAGCCTAGTATTGTAAAAAGGAAGTGTGTTAAAGCTTCAGTGGGTGTGGACTAGATTTGGGAGGATGATGGTTGATAAGAAGAGAATAATTTCTTTTCAATTACTGTAAGATTATTTGAATTCGAGGTTTTATGAAAAACCTGTTACATTTTGTGTTGTACAGTAATGATTGTTTTGAAGCTAAGGTCAGAGAAAGTGTGTATGTATAAAATATGATTAATATTTACTTGTTAAAAGGGCCAGGGATTTACCTCAGCTGCACAGTTCTTGTCTGACAAACCCGAGGTCCTAAATTTGATTCTCAGTACAAAAAAAAAAAAAAAAAAAAATTGTTAAAG
Organism: Dolichotis patagonum; assembly: GCA_004027295.1. Taxonomy (NCBI): domain Eukaryota; kingdom Metazoa; phylum Chordata; class Mammalia; order Rodentia; family Caviidae; genus Dolichotis; species Dolichotis patagonum. Next base: position 116,206 of record PVJX010002014.1, read on the forward strand.
CCAACTGGTTTGGGGCCAGGGATTTAGCTCAGCAGCATAAGCACCTGCCTGGAAAGTGCAAGATTGTAAGTTTGATCCCTGGTACAAAAAAAAAAGAAAAAAAAAGCCAACTGGTTCTAGCATTATTTAATATGTCCAAAGGTATGAAATGGAAAATAAATTTTATTGGTTGTTACCCAAATTTTATTTATTTTTTATCGGTACTGGGGATCAAACTCACAACCACAGGCTTGCAAGGCAGGCGCTTATGCCACTGAGCTAAATCCCCAGCTTTACCCAAATTTTAAAATTACATATTTTATAATTTGTCAACATGTAGCAAATGTCACACAAAAGACTTCCTTGGTTACAAAACTTGAACTTAATATCTTAAATAAGATCAGAAAAATCTAACATGTTCTTACTAAATACCAGGAAGTGTTCTAAAACTTTAAGTGTTACTTGTTTTAACCCTCGAACAACCCTATTAAGTAAGCACTGTTATTGCCCCATTTTATAGATGATGGGGTGGAGGCAGACAGCCAAAGTCACTGGCCGAAAGTCAGTACAAGTAAGTGGCAGTGCTGTCTCTGTCTACTGCCCAGAACAACTTGTTCTACTTTATTATATAGTGTACGTGGTAGAGAGGAACAGTTCGATTTTTAAAGCATCTGTTGAATTAGAATTGTTGCAGGGTAACCTTGAATTGGGAATTGAAATAGCATCAGGTGGGTGTGGTTTTCGTTCAGCAGGGTGGAAGAGCTCTTCTGCTGCTCTTCTGGTTGCCCTGGGACTTCACCCATCTTGGCAGATCTTCTCCAGAGACTCATCCCATAAAATACCCTGCATTTACTGTGTGACTTAAGAATGGATTGAAGTAGGTTATGAATTTCCTACAGTATTAATAATTCATTTTGGAAAATAACCTCGCTCTCTGGCAGCTGGTTCCTGTCTTCTCTTCAGTCAACATCCTGTAAATGGATAGCTAAGAAGTGACCAAATAAGAGACAGCAGGAAATGTGGTGGTAGAATCCCTGGCCAAGGAGATAGGTTGCACCACTGGGGCTACCAGGAAAATGCCCTTTTGCTTTTCATGAAAATCTTCAGCCAAGATTCAACTCTACTTAAAAGTATTTTCCTGGAGGCTATATTGATGTATTTACATTATTTCTTGACTTAACAGGGTTCTTTATAAACTTAGATGTAATATCAGCATGCATCAAAAGAAACAGCATTTTGAGCAATTATCTTCCTTACTATTGTTCATTGTGGTTTGCAGAGAATTGGTGCTTTGAGAACAAAAAAAATGCTTTCATCCTCACCAGTATTTTTATGGTATTATAGAAAGAGAAGCAAGTATAGTTTTTATTAAAAGATCCCAGTTGGTTTAACTAATAAACCAATATACCAAACATTTTTGAACGTTAATCTTAATTTTCAGAGAATGATTTTCATTTTTTTTTATTACACAGTACCAGTGCTTCACAAATGATTGTAATGCCATTTGGTAGTAGCTTTCTAGTAAAAACTAAAGGTTTAAGCACCATTATATTAACTCACGTTTAGGAGTTGAGTACCTCTAGTAGATTGAAGTCTTTATTGGCTTGTGCTTCACACAAGTAATCCTCTCCATTCCAATTAATACTATTAAATTAGGATACAAATATTCATGGGCCTATGTGTATGAGTATAAACTAATACTGCTTTCAACTCTGATTAAGTTGTCCTTTAAAACCTTTGTGTGTTAATTTTATTTCCTAATTTCAAAATCTCAGTTTTTACATTGCAGGCTTCATACATGCTGATTTTGGAATTTTATAGAAATAGTCTGATCATTTCTTGGTTCTGTAAAATGTTTATAGTTTTGAATTTCGTGTTTTCCATCAGTATTAGGTTTGGCATTTAGGCAGTGTTAAATTTTTTTATGAGAAATAAAAGGAGTTTTTCCAAATTACATGTATTTTTAAAAAGTTGAAGCATAAACTGTAAAATTTCCTTAATCATGTCTGGAATAATCAAATGATTGATAGTACTATTTTTTTTTAATAGGAGAAGACTGATAGGTACTTTGGACCTCTTTGTAAGGATGGCCTGAGCTAGTCACCTGATTTGAAGGAATATCCTTCCATTTCAAAGAACAGAATGCTGAGGAAGAAATGGCAGGTATGTGTTGTTTTGGAATGATAAATACTCTACATAAATATATTCACATTAGTTTCCATGATATTATATTTAGCTATTGTTTTATTTATTTTTGGCTCTCATTTTAAAAGCTTTCTTCAGAAAACAGATACATGCTTAATACTTTTTTAAAAATATACTTTCAGGGCTGGAGGTTTAGCTCAGCAGTATAAGCCCCTGCCTGGCAAATGTGGGTCGTAAGTTCGAGGTCTTGAGTTCGATCCCTGGTACCAAAAAAAAAATTCATACATACATATATATGTATATATATACTTTCAGACTTTAGCAAAGATAGGTGTTGTTGATCACTTTAATTTTTTATTCATGTATTTATTAGTATGTTTGTAGTACATAATATTTACATTCCTTGTGGGGAGTTGGTATGTATAGAATATATCATTGTTTGTTCGTTTGTTGTTTTTTGAGACAGGGTCTAGCTAAGTAGTTCAGGCTGGCATGTGCCCCTCACTGGTCTGGAACTCATGTTGATCCTCCTGCCTCAGCTTCCTGAGTGCTGGAACTATGGGCGTGTGCCACCATGCCTGGCTATTTTAATTGCGTTTTTCATCCTCTGGCTCTTCCCTCCCATGTCCCTTCATATGTCTCACTTTTTTTGTTTTTGATGGAGAATGTGGGCATTATGGGAAATATGTGTATTACTGATCATCTCAGTGAAAACAATACTTAATCTTTCTCAGGGCTGGTCTCTTTGGAGATATGAAATGTTCATCAAGATTATGACCTGTTTTAAGAGTAACATCAAACTTCTGTACAGCACGCAATAGGAATTTCCGGTAACAAAGCCAGCACTTGAGAACTTGCCAATAAATCAGGAGGAGGGGCTGAAGATGTAGTTCTGTATTACACTGCTTGCCTAGCACGTGAAAGACCATGGATGCAGTCCTCGGCACTGCAAAACAAAAAAGAGAAACAAGCAAAGGAACCATGTCCAGTGATAGAAAGGAGTAGACTTTCATAGATAAAACCTAGCAGCACATTGTACAGAACGGGACCAGGAACCTGTGCAGCCTTCTGACTCTTCATGTCCTTTGTGATGGTGCAAAACCTGGGCCCTGGCAAGGAGCTCAGAGTGTGGCAGTTCTCAGCTGGCGAGTGAGTCGTGTGGGAATGGGACTCATGGTACTCGGGCACCAGCATCAGTGGTTTGCTTCTTTTTAACTTCTTGCCCACATAATAGATCCAGAGTTATCACAGAGCAGGCAGCAGTGGGAAGTATTTGGCTTTGACTTCTGAGGAGATGGAACACCAGTTCTTCGTCCTCTGCTCAGACAGGCCTTGGATCCAAGGCTCTGAGGTCGTGTGTGGCCCTCCTCCGTGGTGACTTACCCAGCCCATGGCCCTTCTGTCCATCCATCTCTTGATCCCTTCCTTTTTTTATTGTATGTTTGTAGTGCATGGCGTTTACCTACTGCTTCAGTTTTAAAGGAAGCAGCATCACTGAACTTCATAGTAAATCTTATGTGGAATATTTATAATTGATTTTTCAATTAATATTTGCTGAAATCTTCTGTATCAGCTAGTGTACCAGGGGCTGTGATAACAGAGGTGAACAAGACAAATGAATGTCATATTTAGTGTAGGGAAATTGATCCAAAAATTTTACTCTTCTTTTGCTTATTTCCCCCCAAAATGCTTCAAGACTCACAAGAACAGTTCCTAAAAATATATTTTATTATGTAGGCTATTAAAATAATTATAATTATAAAGAGTACAATATTGCCAGGGCTGTAGCTCAGCAACACAGTGCCTGTCTGGTAAGCTCAAGATCCTGAGTGCAATTCTCGGTACCAAAACAAAAAACAAAACCAAAACAAAACAAAAACTATCACTTTCCATGTATGACACTCATACCTTAGTGACTAGGAGAGAAGACTAGGATGGTAGTGTCTAAAGTCCCTTCCAAAAGGTACTTGACCCCTCACACCTAGGGTCAGAGCTGCCCAGAGAAATTTTCTGGTTGGAGTCTGCTAATTTTTAAAAAATTTTTTTTATTATTTTGAAAGTAGTGAAATACAACAGAACAAGACAGAACAAAGCCAATTGAGACAGTGCAGTGAAATTGGTACAGACGTCACAACAGGTTACCGGGATAACAGTAATCGGTGCCATAGTATATCTCGTTACCTTCACAATAGTTATTCCTTCAATCATGTATAGCAAAGTCAAACCAAATACAGAACATTACAGAACTTATCAAAACAGAATATTGAATAGAGCAATATAATTAATCACAACAAAGCAAAACAGTGATAACAATATTTGCCTTCAAAGAGATGGTAGAAGGAAATCCCCCCTATTTGCTATATTGTATATGGTCACCCTCCCAAGAGACGCTCAGACCTCTGGCTCCCATTTGCTAAGGGGGGGATGGGATGTTTGATTCTCAGCCTGCACGCTGGTAGGCTCATGGCTGCTTACCAGGGAGGCAAGCCGGTTGCTTGGTTTCCCAGCGCCCTAAGTTCCACAATGGTGTGGATCTCAGAAGACGTTGGCTGGTTCTCCCCCTGGGGCAGCCACTGCTTGCCTGAGCCACGGTTGCTTACCAGGGAGGTGGGCTGGTTGCTTGGTTTCCCAACATCCTAAGTTCCAACATGGTGTGGGTCTCGGGAGATGCTGGCTGGTTCTGGAGTCTGCTAATCTTTAAAATCCACTTTCTCAGGCAGACAAAAGCAGGTAGGTGGGATACAGTTTCTTAGCCCTTCAGCTTTAATTAACATTAGCAAAGGGATTCTCTGAAATCAGATTATCTTTGGCCAGAATTTGTTAGATGCTTTCACTTTTATCACATTCATTCCTGTCTTTATTCATTGTAATGCTTCACTTTTTATTGTCTTGACTATTTTAGCAATTTTTTGAGATGTATCTCTTAGGTAACAAGTTGCCAATAATCTTAAGAAACATTTCCTATGGGTGCAAATTTGTATTATGAAATTCCTAATTTAATTTTTTAAGGACCTTGACTATTGTTTCTAAATATGTTTACATTTTAAATGTGCAAATGCCTTAAGGGTGTAAAGAATCACCTTACCTGCGGTCTTTTTTTAAACATGGTAGATACATTTCGTTTTAAATTTGACTCCATTATTCTTTGCTCTTACTGTTATCTCATTGTGATTTTGGTAAATTGTAACTTTTGGTTTGAATTGGAACATGTGCAAATAAGTATTTTCAGCTGGCTAAATAGAACTCTGACTCAGAGGAAAAAATGAAACTAAACAATAGAAAAACCCTCAGAACTCCCAGGGGATGTGTATGACTGCAGGTCTTGAAGATCCGCAAGGTGCACTTTTTTCTCCAAAGAACAACTGTGTTCAGTTGTTGCTGGGTCAAAACTGACATGAACCTTAAAAACTATAGTATCTTCTAAATTGGTCTTTTAAAAAAATTGCTCTTATTTGACTCAGAATTAATATACAAAACGTTTGCCTTTATTCACATAAAATCTTAACCAAAATAACATGCTTTTGTGTCTAACTAGGCCAATATACTGTTATCTGTTAATCATTTAATATGAAGTATAAAACAGCCAGCCAAAAAATGGTTAGAAATTCAGTGCAGTTTTAGCTCAGCTTAATTATAAATTTTTTAGACCTTTTTTTTTTAGTAGTAAGCATAGACTCTAAAATGAGCCACTAATTTTTTTATAATATATTGCATTCAGGACTTTTAAACCTTTTAAGATGAAATAGAACATAATTATAATTTTTATGGAACAGAGTAATAATGGCTCTAAATAAAAATTTGCCTTTGTAATTTTATAAGAACTATGCCCTTCTAAGTTTCATTGCAGGAATAATTCTTTGAATGTTTTTATCTTTTTTATTTCACTTTTAGTCCGCAAATTTAGATTTACACTATTCATACATAAAACAAGCACATTTTAGATAATAACAATTGTTTGTTGAATGTTCATTGCTGTATTTTAATGAATGAATGTGTAGTTATTTATTTACTTATTTTGCATAACTGGGATTGAACCAAGGCGCTCACTCATGCTATACAGTGTTCTGCCACTGCATTACAACCTCAGCGCTCTTCTCCTTGTTGATAGTGTCTTGCTAAGCTGTCCAGGCCGGCCTGGCGATTGTGAGCCCCCTGCTTCAACCTCCTTAGTAGCTGGGATTACAAAAATGTGTCACTGTTCCAGGCTTGAAATACTTTAGATTTGAGGATATTTTAATGTTCTAATGACTAAGAAAATTTTTATTGGTAAGGATTTTTCCATTGTGAATAATCTACAGTAAAGTGAGCACAATTATTTTTAATAGCTTTTCCATAAATGAGTGTTAAATGAATAATGCATAATACATAGTACAGATATATATTTTAGAATTCTTTTCATCAGATATTAAAGGGGCCCTAGTACACACTTTTTGGGGTCCTGGGGCTAAAGTGGAAAATCAAACAGATATTCTTTATGACCATAAAAGAAGACTTTTTATTAGAACTGCCAACATTTTTATATTGCAATAAAATAAATTTAGCTTTTATTAAGTCCTTTTACATAGGGAAACTTTTAAATAATTATTTCAGTGAGTTCAGAATCGTAAGTTAGTTGAGGAACATCCTAACCTGAAGAGAAGAGCCAGCATATGGATGGATCCGTAGAAACTGGCTTGGCCAGGTGTGTACCGCATTGAGTATGGGTGATTTTTGAAGGCTCTTAGAACCAACCTGACTTCTCAGAGCAGCAGCTCCAAAAACGTCTAAAATGTAACTGAATGCTATGTGTACTGAAGGATTCCCGCTTCTGGAAGAACGTTCTGGGAGGCTGAGACAGAAGGATTGCAAATTCCCAGCCCAACTTAGGCAGGTTAGTAAGAACCTGTAGTAAAAATGAAAAATATAGGACTGAGGATGAGTGTCAATGTGAAGGACCAGGGCTCAGTCCTTAGTACCACAGAAAAAACAAAACAAAACAAAATGAGTAAATATATCAAAATTTCTACCCATTATCTCATGTTTATACTTCTCATCTAGGCTTTATCCACATGCACAAGCATTCCCTCCTATGGTATTATAGTAAATATACAAATTTTGTTCAGATTCTTTAAAACTTTAAGTTTGGGTAAATGTTTTTCCATGTTCCTAACCACTATTTTGATTATTTTTTAAAGGTGGCAAGCAATGAATTGATGTGTTGAGTGTATTATTGTTATTATTTGTGGAGGGGGTTGAGACAGGGTTTCTGTGTAGTCAAGGCTTGCTTTTTCTAAAAAAGTCAACTAAGAGCTTTTCAAAAGAATTATTTTTACAGTCTGGACATATTTAGATCATACTTTTTACTGTGTTTTAATTGCAAAGCTATTGAACTACTCAGTTGTGCCACTGACCTCTAGCCCCTTTTCCAGGCAAATAGTGCAGCGACTCCCAAATTTATTTTTTTCCTCACAAAGCATCAGCATTTATTTCCTGGGGCCTGCGTCACTTAGCTTGGTAGAAAGAGCAAGAACTGGTCTGTTAGTTTGGAGCCCGAAGTCCTTCCTATGGAGGGACTGACCTGTGCAGCCCTGACTGTCAACGCTCGCACCCCCGCCCGGGAGTGAGCTGTGGGCTCTCCTCTTCGCGGCGGCGGAAGAAGGCCCAGCCTTAGGGAAGGTTTAGCCGTGTTTTTGAAAGCGATGAGTAGTCTGACCTGGACCTGGACGGCCGGGTGCGAAGAGGCGCCGTGCTGGCGGCGCCGCTGTCCAGGTGGCCCTGGAGGGACTCCCTGAGGGCCGCCGCCTGTAGACCAGCTGCTGGAGTGGTAGCGCATCCGGTGGCGACAGTGTCTTGGAGGTGTCCCGGGGACTGGCTGGGCTGGGGGGGCACACCGGAGCTTGTGGCTGTGGCTACAAAGGTAGCCCTCGGCCCGCAGGCCTGGACCTGGGCTCAGATAAGGGGCCAACATTCAGGGTGTCGCTGCGCTGCCCTCTGCTGGGTGCCGTGGTTCGCGGTGCTTACCTGTGCCTGCCCTCCTGCTTTTGAGCCAGTTCGTCGTCTCCAGCCAGCATCCGTGCTCACACTCGCTAGCTTGCAGCCTCAGTAGCCTGAGGTCGGCGACTGCCTTCCATCAGCCTGTCCCTAACCCGTCAAACGCGCTACCGCATTGCCCCTCCCTCTGGCCTGATTTAACTTCTTTTTTCTGCTTGTGTCTCTTCAGATTTTCTACTCTTGGTTCATCAGCGTGGAAGTTCTGCCAGCCCCAGGGCTGCCTGGCTCCCACAGTTAGCAGGGCTGTTCCCTCCAGACTGATCTGAGCCTGGTTCTTAATGGATCTTCTAATAGCGATTTCAGTGTGGCAATTTTCCTGTCCGGGCCCCACTGCACTTTAATGACAGAGGGAGGTTAATTGCAGCTGCACCGTATTTCTGTATTTTTAATGCCTGCTTTTTCATTCAGCGTATTTGCCTTGTCAGTTGAGTAAGTTTGGCAAGAGCAAGAGAGAGAGAAAATGAGAAATATTAAATAGATGATGTTTCTTATTCTCCCAAAAGCATTATTCAGGGACTGAAAAGTAGCACCAGCTAGGCACTCACTGCGTGTCCACATGGGGAAATGAGGCCGTCTTACCTGTTTAGCCTGCGGTAGAACCACCATTCCTGTTTCTTCCAGGACACTGTGCTGCTTTTGTGGATGCCTTCTACAGTGTGCGCCTACAGTCCCTGCTGCTTCTCTCACTGCATGGATCACAGTTATTCTGTGTCATCACTGACAGTCTGTTCTTGAGCTGCTGCTTGTGCCTGACAGCAGAAATGGTCTGTATTGGTCACCATGACATCCCTAGTGCCTAGCACAGTGCCAGGCCTATGGCTGACAGTCCACAAATTGTTGAAGGAACTTGGTTTTATAGATGAGAGACCTGAGGTTGAAATTGGGTAGCTTTTCTAGATACTTAACTACTAAATAAGGAAAGGACCTCCAAAATCTGTGGTCTCACCCTATACCATAATGCCTCTATGAATTAATTACTCTGGGTTTCTTCTTCCATAAAATGAGATATTTGTACTAAGGTCCTTGTTTTTCCCCCAAATTATGACTTTATAATAAGAACCTGAAAGATAGGCTTTTTTGCTCTTTGGTCTATTTTCAGACTTTACTGAGCCATTTTGCCATTCTTTTGGAAATTCTCTTATTTCCTCTAGAAATACATCACATAATACACTCCTTTGTTGGTGAAATTGTGGAGAACCTGAAGATAGGTTGTAGTGAGCAAATAGTTTTAGAAGGAAAAAGGAGAGTATTTCTCGGGTCTGTGTGGTTGCATAGAGAAGTAACCAGAAGTTGAGGTAATCTTAAACATACAAGGTAAATCAAATTTTTAGTCTTTTGTATAATTGAAGTCCTCCCCCTTTCTTTTCTTTCTTTCTTTCTTTTTTTTTTTTTTTTTTTTTGTCTTTTTGAGACAGCATTTCACTATGTAGTTCAGGCTGGCCTTGAGCTTACTTTATAGCCCAGGCTGGTCTCAAACTTGCAATAGTCCTCTTGCCTCAGCCTCTCCAGTGCTGGGATTACAGGTGTGTGCCACCCCACCTGGATAAAAACTCTCTTTTAAGTAACTGTTTAAATTTAAGTCTGTTGCCTAGGTCAGTGTTTCCAGAGGGAAAAAAAAATCCACAATTTGGGGTATATAGTACTAAAATTATAATATAGTATATGAGTATTTCATAGTTTTCATGACTGTAGGAGATAAAATTTAAGATTCTAAAATTTGTTTGTATCTGCTTAAATTCTTACTAACTGGTCAATCTGCTTTTGTTTGTTTAGAGATAGGGTCTTGCTACATAGTTGAGGTTGGCTTTGAACTCAATGTGTATCTCAGCCTGGAACTTGAGGCTGTCATCCTGCCTCAGCCTCCTGAGTGCTAGGGTTACAGGTGTGTGCCACCACGTCTGGCCTGATGAATCTGATTAATGAACTAGTAGGAAAATAGTAGTTTGGCAGCCTATTCCTTTATATGCTAGGTAAGATTTTTAAAAAAAGACATTTAACCCCAACATCTGAGGAGCCAGAAAAACAAAAGGATCTGAGTTGTTGGGTTCCTCTCCTGTACGTTTACTACTGCTGGCTACTTGCTCTTCCCTCCAGACCCTGGCCTGGCTTCCCTGTGGGATTCCAGGGAGAACACTGCAAGGGCATAGCACTTCACTCTGGGTGAGTGCTGCCATCCCAGGTGTGGCAGAGGCACAGGGAGGAGAAGTGTGGGGGGGCGTATTTACTGCCTTGAATGTCTTTAGGGTTTTCAGGTGGTCGTTCAGACACGTGGTGGGACCCCTGAGAGGTTGAGGCGGTGGGATCCATGGGCTCTGTCAAGAAGTAGTTAGCTTCTACCTCCTCCAGCCACATAGCGACTCCTTTACTGCTTCTGCACTGATGTCTCATAGTATTTTGTTTGAAGAAAGGGATTCCCTACTTAAAACAAAAAAATTTGAAAACTATCACCTTCAGGTAGTTTCAGGAAAAAAAAAAACCCAAAACCTTTCTTTGACTTCTAGCTATTAGTGTACACCAACTAAACATGTCTCTCTGGCTCAGTTCCTGTCTCTCGCATTTTTCTTTACTATTCACATAGTGAATGCTGCTCACTTATTACCATTCTGTTTTTTTTAAGAGTTATTTTGTAGAATTCCTTGTCTCCTTGTTCTTGTTTTTCTTTTTATGGTATTGGGGATTGATCCATAGTCTCATCTCTATCACTGAGCTGTATCCCCAGGCCCAGGGAATTCTGTTTCTAATAACAAGTAATGATCATCAAGCTGTGTTGATACTTGAAAAAAATAGTGATGACCTCTATGTGATTAGAAGATGACTTTAGTTTAGTTTAAAACATTTAGTTTAAAAGTAGTTTTAAATTGAGGATGGTGGCACATCCTGTAATCTCAGCACCCTGGGAAGCTAAAGCAGGAGGATCGCAACTAGGGAGACCCAGTCCCAAATGAAAGAATGAATGAATGAATACAGCTCAGTATGAAGGCACTGGGTTCATGCTCTAGTACTTGGAAGAAAGCAAACAGACAGTTTTAAATTTCAGTGATTGCTTTATAATGTCTTAGAAATTAAAAGATTTGTATAGAAAAAAAAATGACACCTTTAATGGTAGGGATTCAGAATATACACACCATAGTATTACTGAGCTAATGTTCTTTATTTTGTAATTTGGGAAATCAGGGAACAGGGATATTTATACAGCTTCCCCTCTGCTGCTCAGCTCAAATGGATGTGTGGTCTGTATTTGAGGAACTCTAGAGGGGCAATCTTAACTACCTTCAAAGACAGGGCATATTCTTTGTGCATGGCTGTTTCCCGGAAATGTCTCCCTTTACTGAGTCAGTGTATCTTCTCACAGGAACCTAGCTTTACTGTAAAAGCTTTGAAACCAACTCCTTTTTCCTTATTTTGGTTATGGCAGGGGTAATGCTAGTAAACAAAAACAAATCATTCTGACAAATAAGTAAGACCACTTACTTACTTGTTTTATTTCTCTTTCATTTGGTTTACACTTTGAAACATAAACCTAAACAGATTTAGCATCTAAGTTATTTTAAATATTTTGATTGCCAAACTTATTAGGTATATTTGTAAAGTCTAATTTACATTTCCTTGATTTAAGGGCATTACTGTGAATTGCAGCTGTTCAAATCTATAGCAGTATCCTCAGGCTCATTTGAGTTTTGTGGGACCATTTTCCTATTCATGTTAGTTCACTGCAATAAATATTTAGTGATTGTGTGCTTGAGTATAGATTTCTTGTGTGCACTGGAGATGCAGACATGGATAAGATGTGAGTCAAAATATTTCAGCTGGGACAGTGTTAGACTGAAGACTTTATGCAATCCATTACAGTAAAGCTATTACCGAAAACCAAAAAACCCTGGCTGGGTGTGGTGGTGCATGCCTGTAATCCCAGCCAAGGAGGATTACATGCCATGAGTTTGAGGCCAGCCTGGGCTACATAGTGAGACTGTTTCAAAACACCAAATAGGGCCGGGGATTTAGCTCAGCGGCTTAAGTGCCTGCCTTGAAAGTGCGCGGTCCTGAGTTCAATTCCCAGTACAAAAAAACAAAAACAAAAACAAAAAGAATGGACCACAGTATTTGTAATGAGGAGACTACAGATAAAGAAGTGGGAACAGAAATGAAATGTCACACTGCTCTGCTACAGTATGGGTAAGTACTAGACTAAAGCACAGTGGGGGATCTGAGAGCAAGAAAGAGGCTGGTGATCTATAGGACAGAGAGACAGATTACGACATTAGGGTACAAAATGTACCCTAGTATCAGGAATGGCCTTAGCAAGGTCTGAAAGTGCACTGGATATCCTTGGAGTGACAATTATTTCCTGTTTGTTGAACGCTTGAGGAAATAGGAAAGAGAAAGATGGCGAGAGATGGAACAGCAAAGTAAGTTAAGGAAATTTTATGTGCCTTGAGGAGCTTGAACCTAATTTTTTCAACACTGGGGACCCATATTAATAGGCTGATGTGATTAGAAATATCTTATAAATTCTGGTAGCATTATACAGAATGGTGGAGAATAATGATTCCGAAACTTAGGTTTCCATCTTCCATCTTTTCGATTTTTGCCACCCTTGAGCTTTTTTTGGAGCTAATGAAACAGACCTATAGGAAAAGGAGGACATAACTGATGCACTGAATTGCTTACACATGTAATAATGGCTTTTGTTTTTATTATCTGTGACTGCTTTCTCTGGTTTTAAAGGACCTTCTATGTTAACAGGTTATCATTTTACATTGATAATGGTGTGCTTGCTAAAACAGGCCCTTCCTTTTTTTCTGATGTCTAGCTGGTTAAAAATACAAATAACCAAGCTCAGGTCTGATGGGTGAATGTAGTCCATGGCCTTCAGTGAGTCATCTAGAGACATATTTTTGTCTGTAGGGAACTTTCTTCTGATTCTTATGTTCTTCTAGATCTTTATAACTGAGCTACCCACCAATTTAATGTAAGAATATAACTGTAATTTGCTTAAAAGATCATAGTCACTCATTTTAAATTTATTTTAATGTAGGTTATTGGAGGTGTGCTTCAAAAATTTCAGCAGTTCAGCAGTATTTTATCTGCCAACAATAATCTCTTTACTTGATTGCACCATGAAAAAGCTGCTAATGAGACTTGTTGAGCACAAAAGTGGACTTGAAGAGCCAAAAGCCATTGTTTCCAAATGAAGAATCTTGAACAGTTTTAAGCCTTGATGCTTTTTAGTCACGACTGAGATTTACCCATAACATCAGAATGGCAAGTAGGCGAAAATCAACAACACCTTGCATGGTCCTTGCCAGTGAACAGGATCCAGACCTTGAGTTGGTATCAGATTTGGATGAAGGTCCTCCTGTCCTTACGCCTGTAGAGAACACCAGAGCAGCGAGCATCTCAAGTGACGAGGAAGTTCATGAATCTGTGGATTCTGACAATCAGCAAAATAAAAAAGTTGAAGGTGGTTATGAATGTAAATATTGTACTTTTCAAACTCCAGATCTAAATATGTTTACTTTCCATGTGGATTCAGAACATCCCAATGTAGTGCTAAATTCATCGTATGTTTGTGTTGAATGCAATTTTCTTACCAAAAGGTATGATGCACTTTCTGAGCATAATCTGAAATACCACCCAGGTGAAGAGAATTTCAAGTTGACTATGGTAAAACGTAATAACCAGACAATCTTTGAACAAACCATAAATGATCTGACTTTTGATGGCAGTTTTGTTAAAGAGGAGAATACAGAACAAGCAGAATCCACTGAAGTTTCTTCTTCAGGAATCTCTATTAGTAAAACTCCCATCATGAAAATGATGAAAAGTAAAGGAGAAAACAAGCGGATTACAGTCCATCATAACTCAGCTGAGGATGTTCCTGAAAAGAAAGACAATGAAGTCAAACCAGACCGTGAAGAAAACATAGAAAGTGCAAGTTCTTCAGCTCCAGAGTCTAATACGAGTACTTCTGTTGTAAACAGAATACATTCAAATACTGCCAGTACAGTGGTGACCCCAGCAGCAGTCCTTCCTGGACTAGCCCAGGTCATCACTGCAGTGTCAGCTCAGCAGAACTCTAACTTAATTCCCAAAGTCTTAATCCCTGTCAATAGCATTCCTGCCTACAATGCTGCGTTAGATAATAACCCCCTTTTACTTAACACCTACAACAAATTCCCTTATCCAACAATGTCGGAAATCACAGTTCTTTCTGCTCAAGCAAAATATACCGAGGAACAGATCAAGATTTGGTTTTCTGCCCAACGTCTAAAACATGGCGTTAGCTGGACTCCAGAAGAAGTAGAGGAGGCAAGGAGAAAGCAGTTCAATGGGACTGTACATACGGTTCCTCAGACCATAACTGTCATCCCTACACACATTTCCGCGGGGAATAATGGGTTACCGTCTATTTTACAGACATGCCAAATAGTCGGTCAGCCAGGTCTGGTTCTTACCCAGGTGGCTGGAGCAAATCCTTTGCCTGTGACAGCACCAATAGCCTTGACAGTGGCGGGGGTTCCCAATCAGACGAGTGCACAGAAAAGCCAGGCACCCGCTGCGCAGCCTGTTGCAGAAACAAAGCCAGCCCCCGCAGCAGCTCCACCTCCCCAAAATGTCAAGCCCGAAGCCTCGGCGCTGGTGAGCCCTGATTCGTTCGGCATTCGGGCAAAGAAGACTAAAGAACAACTGGCAGAACTGAAAGTTAGCTACCTGAAAAATCAGTTTCCCCATGACTCAGAAATCATCAGACTTATGAAAATCACAGGCCTGACGAAAGGAGAGATTAAAAAATGGTTTAGTGACACAAGGTACAACCAGAGAAATTCAAAGAGCAACCAGTGCTTACATCTCAACAGTGATCCCTCCGCCACCATTATCATAGACTCCAGCGACGAGACCACAGACCCCCCCGCGGCGGTCACTTCACAGCCGGTCACTTCGCAGCCGAAGCAGTCCTGGAACCCTTTTCCTGACTTCACTCCCCAGAAGTTTAAAGAGAAAACTGCAGAGCAACTTCGCGTTCTCCAGGCCAGTTTTCTTAATAGCTCCGTTCTTACAGATGAGGAACTAAATAGGTTACGAGCGCAAACCAAACTTACCAGAAGAGAAATTGATGCTTGGTTTACAGAGAAGAAGAAATCAAAAGCTTTAAAGGAAGAGAAAATAGAAATAGATGAAAGTAACGCAGGTAATTCCAAAGAAGAAGCTGGAGAAACTTCTCCTGGAGATGAATCTGCCCCGCCTAAATCAGGTAATACCGGCAAGATCTGCAAAAAAACACCTGAGCAGCTGCACATGCTGAAGAGCGCGTTCGTCCGCAGCCAGTGGCCGTCCGCGGAGGAGTATGACAAACTGGCTGAGGAAAGTGGCCTTGCTAGGACAGACATAGTCAGTTGGTTTGGGGACACGCGTTACGCTTGGAAGAATGGAAACTTGAAGTGGTACTACTACTATCAAAGCTCCAACTCGAGCGGCATGAACGGGCTGTCTTCCCTCCGGAAAAGAGGGAGAGGGAGGCCCAAAGGGCGGGGGCGAGGAAGACCGCGTGGGCGGCCGCGAGGAGGCAAGAGAGTGAACACCTGGGACAGGGCCCCGTCGCTCATCAAGTTTAAAACTGGAACTGCAATCCTCAAGGATTATTACCTGAAGCACAAGTTTCTCAATGAGCAAGACCTTGATGAACTCGTCAACAGATCACATATGGGCTACGAGCAGGTGAGAGAGTGGTTTGCAGAAAGACAGAGAAGATCCGAGCTAGGCCTAGAATTGTTTGAGGAAAACGAGGAGGAAGAAGAAGTTATTGATGATCAGGAAGAGGATGAAGAGGAAACCGATGATAGTGATACTTGGGAACCCCCGCGACATGTGAAGCGGAAACTTTCCAAATCGGATGACTGAAATGTAAGTTTTTAACCTGAATATACGTTCGTCAGCCACATACATTTTTAACAGTCACGTTGTTGTAGCAGTCATCGTCACTTTTGATAATTTTTTTCTAAAACAATTTTCTTCTTTTTTCTAATAAGAGAAGTAGGTGCCCCTACCTGCATGATTATCATGTGTTATTTAATTATAATTATTATGTTTTAGAGTTTAATGTTGCTTTAATTAGTTTTCATACAAAATGTTTTTTAGTTTGTTTCAAGGGAAAATTACCCACTTTGTAAGAAAGGGGATGGAGACAAACACAAACTGAAGACAACTAAAATGTGTTTCTCACAATCCTCCCTTCAGTAAGGCTTCATTTTTTCCCCCATTTAGGGGGAAAAAACTAGAAAGAAAGAAAGAAAGAAAGAAAGAAAGAAAGAAAGAAAGAAAGAAAGAAAGAAAGAAAGAGAAAAAAAGAAAAAATATCAAAGAGCAGGGCTGAGGGTTTCTCACTTTTAAGAAACTAGGTGAAAATAGTTTTCTTTTCTTTATCTTCATGTTGCCCCCAAACTTATTTTTATAATACGTTTATCCTTTTAGGCCTAATGTGCCATTTTTGGAATGGCACATAACAGTGGAGCATTAAAAAAAAAAAACAGTGGAGCATAATTAAAATTTTTCTCTTCAAATTCTTGTTCCTTGAATTTTTCTAAGTAACATCCAAGCATTTCAAACCAAAATTCAAAAAACTGCAATCTTTGATATAAATGGATTAAAGCATAAATTCATGTCTGCTTAGATGGTATTTGTTTTTCAAAATTGTAATGCAGATTATTCTATTTTAGAGATCAAAAGGCAAATAATAGATTTGATATTAACTCAGTTGCTTAAAATATCATTTCATTCTTCGAATATAAAACAAACCTGATATTAGCATAAGTACTGTGTTCTGCTAAAAAAATGTTTATCATGTTTGGTTAAAAAATAAGTCTCTGTAATCTTAAAAGTACAAACAAATATGGTTTAAACTGGAAAGATTTTTGTATATTCCTTAAATCTTAATTCTTTTATTATAATTAGTTTTATCATCACAAATCAGATGCCTATTTGGGAATTAAGACTTCAGTTCTTAGTATGGAATTTAGTAACACTGTTTTATTCTTTTTGGGTTTTTTTTGTTTGTTTTATTCTTTATTTTATTTTTTTTTATGGTACTGGGGATTGAACTCACAACCGCGCGCTTGCAAGGCAGGCGCATATGCCGCTGAGCTAAATCCCCAGCCCCTACTGTTTTATTTTTCTGTTCTCTGATTTTGGAGTACTCTAGTATAAAAATAAACTGTTTTGAAAACAACATAGTTGTCATAAAATGTCTACATTTGTCTGTCTGTAGTTCAAATAGCATCTTACTCCCGGAAATGACTGCAGTGTTTTTAGACAGTAAGGGACAAAGGAGGCATGGGCTATCGTTCATGTTTTGCATACCAGATTATTTAATTATTTCCTCGGCTTTCTACATTCTTCACTCATCCTTGATTGTTATACAGTCTTGTTCTACACAGTACTTCTTATTTCCCTCATGTCTTCTTCCTGGTTTATTTATTTTAACAATTATTTACAAAGACCTTAATATGTACACCAGGCACTGTCCTTATTGCCTAGCAAAAGTTTTCAAGGCTCCTTTTCATTAACTTTTTTTTTTAAGGCAGAAAAACAGATGAAATGAAAAATGTACCTATTTTAATAAGCAGCATAAATCTCATTCCAGGTTAACAGAGCATAATGTAATCACTGTAAGTCATAAGAAGCTAAACAGTTTCATCCAGCTTTATCCTGAAAGGCGGGCCTCCACTTCCTCATGTCAGAAAGCTTCAGGACAGACTTTGTGCTGACCCAGATGCATAAAATATTTTTAACAGGCATTTTTTTTAAATTGCTAAGCACAAGAATGTGCACTCAGCCAAGATTAAATCAACAAATTTGTTGCTGCAGTGAATTGTTGCTGAGGCTCCGCAGCGCTTTTCTGAAGAGTTATAATCTTCTAAAAGTAATGTGAATTTTCTGTATGGTTTATTTTGATCTTACTTGAAATTTGTGTGGATAATTCTGATGTTTTATATCAGCTTTTACATACTAATTATGCTAAGAGACTTCACATAAAGCTACAGTTTTCAAAAAATATTTATATATGTAACATGCATTTTGGGGATGTGGATAGAAACATGCTTTGTTTTTAAAACATAAAGGTCTGAAATTATAAAACATATAAATTCATGTCTTATCACTGGTTTAATAAAATAATTTTTCACTTATCGGATGACTCATATAGGTTTCAAGTAAAAAGTTATTTATCCATTTAAATATGGCTCAATTTATTTTTAGAAAGTGATCAAAACTTTCCCAAAGATATTGCAGGAAGTGAAGTACATTTATGTCTTTTGCACGTGGCAGCTTTGGATATAAATTAGAAAAAAAATGCAGGTCTTTAGCTTTTGTAATTTGTTCATTAAAAATTCTTACAGTGAAATATATACTTCATACTAACAATTTTTATCAGGAGAGGTGATAAATGTCACAAAGAAATGTGGCACATAATGAACATATATAATACGAATTGCCCACAAGTCTAGAGCATTATATGAGATGTATATGGAAAGTGAACTCAGTACTGAAAGAAGACAGAGGATGTATTTTCATAGCTAATTGATATGTATTGTTTTAGGGTAGTAAAAATTAAAATATTATTTTCTTTAAAGTTTCAGGTTTTTTTGTTTTTGTTTTTCTTTTGTAGCTGCTTAAAATTTTGAAGGAGAATCAATTCAAGATATCTGATTTACTGTGAATGGGCCCAATCTTCGATGACACTGAAAATGTTTTGGGGAATACAAACTCTCAAAAAACAGGATCCAGTATCCAAAAGAAATGGAGCTTAATGTTGTGCCAAAGTTAAACTACTGCAGCTGGTGGAAGTCCTGCAATGTAAATAGAACAGTAATTAAAAAACAACTTGTAAAAATTCAAATTTTAATACAGTACATTTTTATTCTGCTAACATGGAGACATTCTGAATTTTGGACTTTCTGAAGGGGTTTAATGACCACTAGAGCTTGTTCTCATATTTAGTCTAGCTTACCAGAATGTGTCTAGTGAGATGGGCTGTGTTGCCTGTATTCTCTGATACATGATTAAGCTTACAGCTTTGAGTGACCAAACATTTTAAAGATTCAAAATTGTTAGAAATGGGGAAAAAAGCCCCAATCCTTGGTTTATTTCTATATCTTATTTATCAGGCCTTGTAACAAGATTAAAAGTTGTATGTAAGCCTAAACAATTTCAAGCGTAAAAAGAGCCTTTTTACCCATGTTGGGACAATAAGATTTTGTGGTATCACCGGCCCTTAATGATTAGATCTTTCATTGAGCACTCACAGATACCACTATTTCTGTTTGTAATACTTCTGTTACTTTTTTTTCATTAGAAGCTGTTTTGCTTGTTATTAAACTGAAAATAATCCCGAAGAAGGAAGAGAAACTGCTATAAGAAGTTGAATAGAGTAAAACTCTAAAATAAATACTGTACCAAAAAATGTGAAAACGAATCATGTGGTAAAATACCTTAGTGTTTTCTTACAATCATGTGAAGGTCAGAAATGCTTGTAGAAGTGTCAGATCAGAATTTTTTAAGAACTATCTTTTGGTGAAATTCTACCTTGTGTAACAATTTCAGTGATCAGAGAAAAAATTCTGAACTGATTCCAATGAGTTAAAAGTTAGCTTTTCACTTATGAATCATGGGTGTGTTTAGCTGTTAACTCTTTCTACATCAGGAGGCTGCAAGTTCATAGTAACTTAATACTTAGTAAAGACCGGTGCTGTTCATTCATGTTGAGAAGGACCCTTTCTTTTGTGACCATAGGACCATTTTGCAAAATGTGCTTTCTTTATGGAAGAAATGTTCAGTTTAATGAGCTTTGGATGTTTTTCTGAATGATCACATGTAGTGGGCTTGGCCAGTTTATTTTATCTAATTTAATGAATAATAAATATTAAGCTCTTGGTTAAATGTTTGTCAGCTAATGAAAATATTATGAAAAAGCCTTGAATATGCATGCTGCTTTCATTTTTATAAACTTTTTATTTTTTAACTATAGCTTTATTAGTAATTCTCAAATGCTGCAATTTAGCTTATTTCTTCACTCAGACAGTTGGCTTTGTTGGTGGCTTTTTTCATACTACTGTTAACTTTTTTAAAAAAAGAAGCAATGTAAAGACTGTAACAATTGAATGCACTAAACTCTTCTTTTACATGTTTAAGAACCTCTTAAAGCACTCTGTATTATAATGATTAAATTGTTCCCTTTTTTAAACCGTTGCTAACGTGGTCTGAGTTTTGTTTGACAGTAATTTTAATGTTTTCAAAATTTGAAATGTCAAGTATTGGAATATATTTATATTATGTTTGAATATATTTATATTATGTTTCCCTTATGATATGTTAACTCTGTATAGCTGTAAATAACTACAGTATTAATAAAATTTTCCCATCTCTTTTATATAGGGTGGATAAAATTCTACTCTGATGTTTGCCAGCTTTTAAATATATTTATTTGACAGAGCAAAAGAACCTTTCTCTCCTGGTTGATTGTGTCCTTAAATACAAAATAAAAGCAGTGATTAATAGTTTTCAGTGACTTTTTTCCATTTCATTAACTCAGTAAGTTTTTAAAATTGTGGCATAATATAACATAAAATTTGCCATTATACCCACTTTAACTATACAACTGAGTGGCATGAAATTATATTCACAGTGTTGTACAACAGTCATCACTGTTTCCAAAAACTTTTTGTCACCCAAAACAAAAACTTGCAGCCGTTAAGCAGTAACTCCCCATTCTCTCCAGCCCCAGGTAACCTCTAGTCCACTTCCGTGTCTATGAAGTTGCCTCTTCTTGATATTTCAAATAAACAGACTCATACAATATTTGTCCTTTTGTATCTGGCTTATTTCACTTAGCATGTTGGCAAGGCCATTCATGTTGCAGCATATATCAGAATTTTTTTAAAAGCTAAATTATATTTTGCTGCGTATATATTCACTGTGTTTTGGTTACCACTGACTTGCTGATGAACACTTGGGCTGTGTCCGCCTTTGGCTGTTGGAAGCAATGCTGCAGTGAGCACTGGCATACCAGTATTTTTGTGTTTTGCAGTATTGGAGTTTGAACCCATGACCTTCACATTGAGCTACATTCCTTGGCCCTTTTTACTTTTTATTTTGAGGCAGAGTCTTGCTAAGTTGCCCAGGCTAGGTTTGAACTTCTGATCCTTCTGCCTCAGTCTTCCAGAGTGCTGGCACAACAGGCATGCACCACTCTTACCAGGCTTTGGTTCTTTTGGATATATTTCTAGAAGTGAAACTCCTGAGTCAGATGTTCATTCTGTGTTTTATTGGTTTGTTCTGCAGCACTGGGGGTTAAATCCAGGACCTTGTACTTAATGCTACTCTTATCACTGAGCTACATCACCAGCCCCATTTTATTTTAGAGACAGTGTCTTGCTGAATTGCCCAGGCTGGCCTTGAACTTGCAGTCTTCCTGCCTCAGTCTCCTGCGTGGCTAGAATTACAGGCATGCACCACTACACCTAGCTCTATGTTTAACTGCTTCAGGGACCACCAGACTCTTCCCACGGTGCCAAACCGTTTTCCACAGCATCTGTCTGTTGTAATTTCATCAGTAGTGTACAGAGGTTTCAGTTTCTCTCCCTCTTTGTTCATGCCTTTTAGTAAAATTATTATACAATGTAGTTAACATAGGGATAGAGTATAGGGGACAAAAATAGTTCTAGGGGACCAAAAATGGTCGTGGAGGACCACCAGGACGGCTCTCCCGGAAAGACCTCTTGTCTCCATGTTGGCCAACCCTGGCCCTACTTCCGTGCACTTATACATACAGAGCTGGCTAGGATAATACTCTCCACCCTCAACTGGCTTTAAGCAATGCAAATAGGTCTCGCTAGGCGCTGATGTGTAGCCTTTGAAGCAAGGCGACAGGTCAGTGATGCCCCGTCCTCCCAGTAGCTCCCATTCTTAAGCCTGAGCTGGGCCAAAGGTCACCGTGCTGTGGCTGTCCGTTGAGACTGAGGCTCCTGAAAGAGGCCGTGAAGTCTCGGTGGGAGGGGAAGACATCAAAGCCGAGGCAAGGACCAAAACACAAGATACTTCCTCAAACTGTTGTGCAGATTCCTCCAAACTTAGGGGCCACCCGTACTCTGTCTGCACACCTCTCGGCATATTGCAGAGGTGACCTCAGGCCTCCTACCTAGCGGGCACTCAGGTACAGCACTCAGGTACTGCCCGCCATTCTCACAGTCACCCCACAGTCTCACAGCCACGCCCCTCTTCAGGAACCAATGAAGCCCAGGCTTGGCCCTGTGTGGTGGCCTTTTGTTCCAGCTAGCCATTGTTCCTACAGGATTTAGGACCCCCTTGGCTCCCCACCACTGCAGATATGTCTGTCTCTTTATTCTCCCCCAGCTTGCACTGGAGGTGGCAGATTGGGATTTACCTATTAGAATTCCAGTAATTTTTCCTTGGGATTACAAATGTGCCTAGTAACATCATCTTTTCCTGTGGTTACTGACCACTCTTGTATCTTCTTGGAGAAACATCTGTTCAAGTCTTTCACCCAGCTTTTCATGGCTTGCCTCTTTGCCATGTTTCAAGAGTGCTTTGTATATTCTGGATGTTACAACCTTACATAATTTGTAAATATAATTAGTCTGGGCCAGGGATATAGCTCAGTGGCACAGCACCTGTCTGGCAAGTGAGAGTTTGTGAGTTTGATTTTTGCTACCAACAAAACAAAACAAAACAAAACAAAACAAAACAAATGTAATCAGTCTCCATTATTTGTCAATTCCGTATATGCAGTGGTGGCTATGTTTTAGTGCGATATCTACGAAGCTATTGCCAAATCCAATGTCTTGAAGATTTACCTATATATATTTTTCCCATATATTTTCTTCTAAGAGTTTTATGAGTTTAGCCTGTACATTTAAGTCCTTAATCCATTTTGAAAATCCAACCATTTTGTATATGGTATGAATTAGGAGTTCAGCTTCATTCTTTTGCACAGGATAATCTAGTAATCCAAGCATCACCTGTTAAAGCAATTTCCCCCCATTAAATTAATTTGGCACCCTTGTCAAAAAGCAGTTGACTATATATATGAAAGTTTATTTATGGACCCTTTATTCTGTGACCTATAATTCTGTCCTTATACCAGCTGTGCACTCTTTTGATTCTGTACTAAGTTTTGAAATCAAGATATTGAGACCTTCAATTTTCTTCTTCTATTTCAAGGTTTTGGTGGTTCCGTTTGGCTTCCTGATTTCAGATAGATTTGAGGATTGGGTTTTCCATTTAAAAAAAAAAGACTGTGGGAGATTAGGGGTTATGTTGAATCTGTATATGGCTTTGAGTCATATTGACATTTTAACAATATTAAAGTCTTCCTATCCATGAATGCAGAATGTCTGATATTCTGTGTATTTAGGCCGTACTTGCTTCCAGCAATGTTCTGTAGTTTTCAGTGTACAAGTCTTTCACATTCTTGGTTAAATTTATTCCTAAGTATTTAATTTGTATTGTATTGTAGTGTAGTGTAGTGTATTGTACTGTACTGTATTGTATTGTATTGATTGTACTGGGGATTGAATCCAAGGCTTTAACCCTGAGCTACATCCCAACTCCTTCTAAAATTTTGTTTTAAATGTTGAGACAAGGTCTCCCCAAGTTGCCCACACTGGGCTTGAACTTGCAATCCTCATGGTTTATCCTTCCAGAGTGCTGGGGTTACAACGTATGCCGCCACCAGGTCCAGTTGGTATTTTATTATTTTAGATGATGTTAATGGGATTTCTGCCTGTCTGTCTGTCTGTCTTTTTTCTTTTTTTCTTTTTGATTGTTTATTTCTGGGGTATAGAAGGAATTGATTTTCATTTGTTGATCTTGTGCTGAATTTATTAGCTCTAGTAACTCTCGTGATTTCTTTGGGGTTTTCTAAACATAGGATCATATTACTGTGGGTATATATCCTTTCCAATTTGTTTCTTTTTTCTTTTTCTTTTCTTTTTTTTTTTTTTTTGTGGTACTGGGGATTGCATTCAAGGCTTTGTGTATGCTAGGCAAGCACTCTACCACTGAGCTACATTTCCAGCCCCTCCTTTCCAATTTGAATGCTTTTTATTTATTGCCTAATTGCTTTGGCTAGAACTCATAATACTATATTGAAAAAAAAGGAACAGAAAAATAAAAGGCTAGATATCTCTTCCTTAGTACTGGGCCACTGTCAACCCTCCAGGCTTGTGGTGAGCCTAAGAATCAGCCCAATGTTAACACTTATGGTCTGCCGAGGTTTTTCACGAGTATGGATCTTGCCCTGGGTATGTGTGTGTCTTTATAAGTTCTTCCAAATACTTAGGAACTTTTGAATGTCTGTCTTCCCAAGGAATCTCCCAGTCTTTTCCCCTTTGCAGTGTAGTATATGCTTCAACTATAAAATTGCCATGGGAATTTCCAGGTCATTGGTTCACTTGGCAGTGTTTTCAAGCAATGTCCACAGCTTTTTAGTCCAAGTACCAAGTTATGCAAAGCAGGCCAGTATCTTCCATGAGTCCTTCAGACAGGCTGGACACATACAGTTAGTTCTTTGTAAATAAGGTCTTCTGTGTTTGCTCTGGAACCAGGGACTAGGACTCCATAGCTGAGAACATGGATTGTTTGTCATCTCCCCACTAAAATTTAAGTTCCACGAGAGCAAGGATCCGATCTTATTTATCACTATATTTTTCACTCTGAAAACAGTGCTTGCCTTTCGTGGATATGCACCAAATTTTACTTGACTCAATTTACAGAATATAGGAAATCTGAGTGAGCTCAGAATGTTAATATATATTGTTAAAAAAATCATAAAAATTAGTGGGATGATTCTCATGCCAGCAATATAAGGATATATATATTTTTTTTAATCTGAAAGAGAATAAAACAAAAGGGGGCAGTACAGAGCAGATCAGAACAGGACAACATAGGCAACACAGTACTTTACATTAAGTCAACTGGACATCAACAGTAGCTAACACCATATCTCTTACTCTGCTATAGTTGAGCATAGTTTCAAATACAATAATATCAAACATAACACAATAGTATAAAGCCATGCATAGAGT
>PVJX010002015.1:0-12584 GCA_004027295.1 Dolichotis patagonum
ATGAAAATACAGACACAACTTACCGGATTTTGTGGGATGCAATGAAAGCAGTCCTGAGAGGAAAATTTATTGCATTGAGTTCCCACATCAGGAAGACAGAACGAACACAAATAAACAACCTGATGCTACAACTCAAACATCTAGAAAAAGAAGAGCAAGCCAAGCCCAAAGACAAAAGAAGGGAGGAAATTATAAAGATCAGAGCAGAAATTAATGCAATAGAGACTAAGAAAACAGGACAAAGGATCAATGAATCAAAGAGTTGGTTCTTTGAAAGAATAAATAAAATTGATAAGCCCCTGACAAACCTTATTTAAAAAAGGAAAGAAAAAACTCAAATTCATGCAATAAGGAATGAAAAAAGGTGAAATTACTACAGACTCGGCAGAAATACAGAAGATCGTCAACACCTACTTTGAAAACCTCGACTCTCATAGGTTCAATAACACAGAAGAAATAGACAGATTCCTAGATACATATGAACTACCGAAGTTGGATCAGGAAGATATAAAAATGCTGAGCCCAATTTCTATTACTGAAATTAAAAATGTAATTAAGTCCTTGCCAAAAAGAAGAGCCCAGGCCCAGATGGATTCCCTGCAGAATTCTACAAGAAATACAAAGAAGACTTAATTCCGACACTCCTCAAACTTTTCAATGAAATCGACAGGGAAGCAATTCTTCCTAAGTCATTCCTGGAAGCAAATATTACTCTAGTACCAAAAACAGAGAAAGACCCAACTAAAAAAGAGAACTATAGGCCAATCTCCCTAATGAACATAGATGCAAAAATTCTCAATTAAATATTAGCAAACAGGATGCAGCAAATCATCAAGAAGATTATTCACCCTGACCAGGTGGAATTCATCCCTGGAATGCAGGCATGGTTCAACATACGCAAATCAATAAATGTAATTCACCATCTCAATACAGCCAAAAGGAAGAACCACATGATCATCTCTATAGATGCAGAAAAAGCTTTTGATAAGGTCTAACACTCATTCATGATAAGAACCTTACAGAGAATTGGAATAGAAGGTCTTTACCTCAATATGATAAAGGCCATCTATGACAAACCTACAGCCAGCACTATATTAAATGGTCAAAAACTGAAAGCCTTTACCTTAAAATCAGGCACAAGACAAGGATGTCCCCTGTCACCACTCCTATTCAACCTAGTACTGGAAATACTAGCCAGAGCAATAAGACAGGAAAGAGAAATAAAAGAAGTAAAGATAGGAATGGAAGAAGTTAAATTATCATTATTTGCAGATGACATGATACTTTACATAGAAGACCCCCAAAACTCTATTGAAAGACTCCTAGGTATAATAAATAAATTCAGCAAGGTAGCTGGATACAAAGTCAATACTCAAAAATCAATAGCATTTCTACACACTAACAACAAAAGTACTGAGAGAAATAAGAGAAGCCACACCCTTTACAATAGCTTCCAAAAAAATGAAATACTTAGGAATTAATCTCACGAAAGAAGTAAAAGACCTATACAGCAAAAATTATAATACTCTGAAAAAGGAAATCGAAGAGGACCTCAGAAAATGGAAAGACATACCCTGTTCATGGATAGGAAAAACAAACATTGTGAAAATGGCCATTCTCCCAAAATTACTACACAGATTCAATGCAGTCCCAATCAAAATACCACTAATATATCTCATAGATCTAGAGAAATCACTCCTAAAATTCATCTGGAACCAGAAGATACCTAGAATAGCAAAGGCAATTCTAAGCAACAAAGGCAAGGCAGGAGGCATTACCATCCCTAACTTGAAATTTATACTACAAAGCTACAGTAATAAAATCAACTTGGTACTGGAATAAAAGCAGACCTGAAGATCAGTGGAATAGATTGGAAGATACAACCACAACCATAAACTCACTCAACCAACTTATCTTTGATAAAGGGGCCAAACATGCTCGCTGGAAGAATGACACTCTCTTTAACAAATGGTGCTGGAAAAACTAGCTATCCATATGCAGAAGATTAAAACTAGACCCGTGCCTATCACCATGTATGTATTAAACTAAAATCTAAATAGATCAAAGATCTAAATATTAAAACAGAAACAGTAAATCTGCTGGAAGACAAAGTGGGTAAAAATCTCGAAGATATAGGAGTAGGAAGAGAACTGATGAACAAGAATCAAACTACACGGGAAATACTTCCCAGAATCAATAACTGGGACCACATCTTATTAAAGAGTTTCTGCATGTCAAAAGAGATTTCCAGCACAGTGAAAAGAAAACCCACAAACTATGCTCAATTATAGCAGAGTAAGAGATATTGTGATAGCTACTGTTGATGTCCGGTTGTCTTAATGTAAAGTACTGTGTTGCCTACAAAGAAAGAAAGAAAGAAGAAAGGAAAGAAAGAAAAGAAAGAAAGAAAGAAAGAAAGAAAGAAAGAAAGAAAGAAAGAAAGAAAGAAAGAAAGAAAGAAAGAAAGAAAGAAAAGAAAAGAAAACCCACAGATTGGGAAAAAGTCTTAATGGACAGTCCCTCAGGCAAAGGACTTCTGTCTAGAACTTATAAACAATTTTAAAAACTCAAACCCTCAAAATTCAAAGACCCAATCCAAAAATGGGCATCCATAATGAATACACAGTTCTCAGATGAAGAAATACAAATGGCACATAAATACATGAAAAAATGTTCATCATCATTAGTCATGAGAGAAATGCAAATTAAAACCACACTGAGATTCCATCTCACTCCAGAAAGATTGGTCAACATAGAAAACACTACCAACAACAATTGCTGGAGAGGCTGTGGGGCAAAAGGAACTCTTCTCCACTGTTGGCGGGAGTGTAGACTGGTGCAACGACTGTGGAGGTCACTCTGGAGATTCCTCAAAAACTGGGTCTGGAGGTCCCATTTGACCCAGCTGTTCCACTTCCAGGCATATTCCCAGAAGATCTGAAAACATCATACCACAGTGACATATGTGCACCCATGTTTATAGCAGCACAATTGTAATAGGCAGATCTTGGAAACAACCTAAGTGCCCATCAACTGAGGAATGGATAAAAAAGTTGTGGTATTTCTACACAATGGAGTACTACTCAGCTATAAAGAATGATCACATTGAGATATTTATAAATAAATGGACACGACTTGAGACCATACTCATGAGTGAAATAAACCAAACTCACATGTGTAAATACCATATAGTCTCCCTAGTATGAGTGTTGGTAAGAGTATATAAGATTTTATGGTAAGCATGAGTCCCCATCTCATAGCTTTGAAGCCTTTCAATGTTTTCATTCATCAATTGGAATGATTTTATTCTGTTTTGTTTGACTTTATTATACATGATGGTATGAACAGCTGTTTTGAAGAGAACAAAACATTATGACAGCTATTGCTGATTTAATACCATCCTACTTAGAAGTCCTACCAAGCTTCTATTCTTCTATTTCCATTGGTTGTATCTATTACATTGTGTCTTATTGGGATTTGAATATGTGTGAAAGTATAAACAAAATGTTTTATTGAAAATGAGATTATAATACCCATTGATCATTCTCCGTTATTCTGTTCAGAATGCCCTGCAATTCTTTTACTCTTTGAATGGTTTTACACTTTTTTGTTATGTTTGATATTATTGTATTTGAAACTATGCTCAACTATAGCAGAGTAAGAGATACTGTGATAGCTACTGTTAATGTCCGGTTGTCTTAATGTTAAGTATTGTGTTGCCTATGTTGTCCGGTTCTGATCTGCTCTGTACTGACCTCTCTTGTCTTATTCTCTTTAAAATAAAATGGAAAAAAAGAGAGAGAGAGCTTTGTGCTAATATTTTTGGGACAATTAAATTCCAATACCTTGTACTCTGAGTAACTAATTTAAAGATAACAATATGCAGTGCATTAACCATAGTTACCCTCCTTTATCTTGTTTTGAATTTTTTTCCCCTTTAAAATAAAAGGGTGAAGTCTGGTGGAAAGAGCAGATTACTGTGGGCAGGCCCTAGATTGTTATATGTCCCTCTTCTTCCCTTCATTCTTTTCTGCTTCCTCCATGCCATGAGCTGCTTCTCCTCTGCCATACTACCCTGCCTTGGAACCAGCTGTGCACTGAAATCTCTACAAACTCTGAGCCAAAATAAATCTCTTTTCCTTTAAAAAAAAGAAAGAAAGAAAGAAAGAAAGAAAGAAAGAAAGAAAGAAAGAAAGAAAGAAAGAAAGAAAGAGAGAGAGAGAGAGAAAAAGCAACAGAAAATTTAATCACTTGTAAATTACTGGTTCACTAATTAGAATTTTCTCTTCGTATTTGAAGTCATAGAGAATTGATAAGGTAACTCCAGTATTGATGCATAAGACTACAATATGTATCTTATTTCACGTAAATAATATGAAATGCATTATTCTTCTGAGGAAGTCAGATATTAAGTCACCTTTTATTCAAAGTCTGGACAGTCAGAATGGTAAGCAGTATAGTCATTTGCTGAATAGAACACAAATGTCACACATAAAAGTGATTTAAAAGATTTGGTGTTCTAATATTGCATAGGCCCTAGGGCCATTTTTTTTTTATTCCATGCACTTGGGCTCCTGCCAGGCCACTTTTAAAATTATGAAGTGTTAAACAAAATAAGTATAAAATATAACAAAACTGTCTTAGAAGAAAATTTCCTTTTATGTAGTTACATAACCCTACACTTTTGACAAAGAAGCAACAAAGAAATATATTTGAGACAAATAAAGGTTATTATCAACATTTTTATGTATTTTAAGTATTTATTTTACTCAGGGTATACAATAAAATTATTAACTTTGTAATTTTAAACTTCCTGACAATCTAAAACTCTTAAATGCATGTGATTAATTTTTAGCTTGGTGGGCTAGTACCTAATAATTTAAGCTTAAGGCTACAATAAGAAAATCTAATATATTATTTGACTGAAATCTCTGAAGGAGAATAAAACAGGGCATCAGCAAAGTTTGAAAAGACACTGAGAATTTTCTAGAGCAAAAACTTAATGGAACACAAGTGGGATAAAATCGGATACATTATCATACAAATTCAGAAAACTATAGGTAAGGAAGAAATTTTAAACATGTATTTTTATATAAAATACATGTTTGTAAAGCAAATAGCTGTATCTACTTACATAAAGACACAGACACTGAGAAGGATATGCAGGAGGCAGAGAGACTTCCCAAAGGATACATTATTTCCCAAAGGATGCTGACCGACTTCCTGACCAAAAGCCACAAAGCATCATAAAATTTTCAGTGTACTCTAATAAAATTTCAAATAAGTATTTTACATTTCAAGAAAACAAAATTGGAAATGAAAGTGAAAAAAAGACATTTACAAACAAATACTAAATACTTTAACTTTAAAGCCTTCAGAACTATACTAAGGAATATAATTCAGGCCAAGGGAAATAGTCCCAAAGCTCAAATGAAGTTCAGGAAAACAAGAGTAAAGAAAGCATAAGAAAAGAGGTGAAAATATAGATAAATCTCATTATAAATTGACCCTTTAAACTAATAATAGAGATAATTTATATAGTTTATGACAATATATGACATTAAATATTCCTACTTCATATTAGATAATAAAATCAGATTCTAGATTGATTATGTATGTAAATTTAAAAGACAAATCAATTAATTTCTTAGACAATGATTTAAAAGGACATCAGAATAAGAAAAACCTCTGTAAACTTTACCCAAAAAGGTACTATTAATTAAAGATTCATTAACTTTATTAGAATAAAATTAAGAAGTGACATTTTCCAGAAGGCATCATTAAGAAAGTGAAAAGAGAAGCCTGCTGAGAGGGAGGAGATATTTGTAACTCATGCAATTAACAAAGTCACCAATCTGGAATATGTAATGAACTCCTACAAATCAATAAGAAAAAAGCAGGCAACCTAATTGGTTGAAAGAAGATTTCAACAGGCATTTTTCAAAGTAGACATTTTACAAAGACATCTTAGTGACTAGTCATAGGAAGATATGCTCAATTTCACTTATAATGAGAAAAATTCCAATTAAAAACACAATGAGTTCCTAAATCCACCAATACAATATATGGGCTGGGAAATGGAGCAATAGAAACATACACAAATAGTTAGACCTCACTTAATACAGAGAAAGATCACTAAAAATTATGTCTTCTCCTAGTTATAGGTGAATATAAAACAAACTGTGCATATGTTAAGGCTAATATAAGAATGCTTATAATTATATTAAGTAGACGTAAACTAACTATATACATGAATAGTATACCTGACATACACCCCAGTACCCAACAACTATGAAAAAGAGCTAGCCACTGTTACATACAAGATACCTAACTCTCATGATCATATTATTAAATGAAATCATCTAGGAATGAAGATATGTGTAAAACAGGCAAATTACCTTTTGCTGTTAGAAGTAAGAATAATATTTACATTTGAAGATAGAGTGCAGGTGGTGACAATGACTAATAAGAGACCAATGAGGAATCTGTAGTTTGTCTATTTTTTCTGTTCATTTTGGTTACTTTTACACTGGTGATGTTTATAAGAGTGTGTTCATTATATGATAATTTATGGAGATTGTATATGTATTTACAGTACATGTGTTTTTTCTTTTACTTTTTTAAATGTGTATATATATATTACACATATAACAATATATATATATACATATATACACATATATATATATATGTTTATACATGAGTTAAAACATGAACCAAAAATTAAAAGTAATAAAATAAATAAAAGTTAAATAATAAAATAATATATAAATAATAAAGGCCAAAAAAAGAAAACATGAAAAAAATTAAGTAAATCTCATTCATAACTATAGAAGTGAAAATTCAAGACAAATCCTCCTTAAAACAAGACCAGCACTATAAAATGTGCCAATACACCAAGGTCAAGTTAGATTTACCCTAGATATTCAGTTTTGCTTCCTATTAGATAAAAATTGCCATATCGACATCTTAAATGTGATAATTACATTATTTGCTCGTATACTTTACAAAAATGTCTATTAAAATTCAACAGCCATAAGAGATTTAAAAAATAACTTAAAAAATTAAAAACAGAAAGATACATTCTCCGATATAACAAAGTAAATTGCAAAATAAAATATTTAGAGCCACACTTAATGATGTATAGTAAAACAATATGGTAAAAGAGTATCACAAAGCAAAGACTACCAACACTATTATTCAATTAGTCAGAACTATATTACTGCCAATTTTTGCAGATACACAATTTTCTTTTACATAGAAAAATGAAATAATCCACAAATTGATGAAATTGATGAATTTAGTAAGGTTGTTCTTTACAAAATCAGTATACCAAAGGTAATTGTGCTTTTAAATACTAGCAACAAAAATATTTTATAAAGTAAAACCATAACATCAAAAAAATTAGACAATAGAAAAAAGCAACTTAGACAACACACACAATAATTCTATAAATTATTATATAATAATTATAATAATTATTATAATTATAATATTCTATTATAATTCTATAAATTCTATAATTCTCTCATTAAGAGAAATTAATGACATCAACAGAGAGATTTATCATGTCCATGGATTGGAAGACAATTTTATGACTATATCCATTCTTTACAAATTAATCTGTAGATTCATTGTTATACCACCAATATCACAACAATTTTGAACTGTACAGCTGATTTTAGAAGAAAATGGAAATTAAAAGAATCATGAATACCTAAGCACCCTTGTATGCAAATAAAACATGGATGGTCTTTCTCAACTGATACAAAACTTATCAAAAAACATTAATACTAATGCTAAGATATTGTAGTATGAGTTAAAGGGGCAACACAAAGATGAACACAAAGAATAAAGATTCCTGGAACAAACTGACGTATATCTGGACCCTTTATTTGGCTGCCCTGTGCAATTAGAAGGAAATGGTTACCTTCTTGCAGTACATTTATGGAACAATTTCTAATGCTTAAACTAGTTATTTTGGGTATTTTTTGAGGGGCTGGGGTGAGTCTTACTGAAAATATTCTCTATGGAACCTCTTTAAACACTCTATATTTTATCTATACTCATTTTCTAAGACAACTGTTACTTTGTTGTTAAAGTAAAGAAAGTACTCCAAGCTGTAATAGCAATGTTAACAATATTCAATTAAGTAGTTTTTAAAAAGTAAAAAGTTTAAAAAATCATCATGATTTCTCATGCTATATAGATTATTGCTACAAAAGTATTCATTGTAAAAAAAAAGATAGTTTATATGTGCAAACTAAAAACTGACCAATGAATGAAAAATATTTTTAAATGATTTTATCTTTTTAACCAAAATGTTAATCCTTACCAAGGAAAGGGTTATCTTGAACACTGAATGCTGTACTCTTCTTTCCAGCACTTAATTGTAAGGCAACCTGGAATGATGTCTCAAAGTTACTCACTGAAAAAACATTTTTATGATTTGTTGATAAAACTTTACAGTGAGATTCTTTGGAGGTATTATTAGTCCTTCTTAAGTACAAACTATATTGACCATTGAAGTAAATATGCACATATTAGAAATGTAAATTTTGGAGATACACTAAATTTTACATTTGATGACTCAAAAACTAATTGTTTTGAGTGAAATATATGTAATAAAGAGATACAATAAAATTGAGTCTTTGTTTCACTTTAATCAGATTTTCCTGACATTTTCTTACATCAAAATGTCAAAAATTTCATAAAAATATGAAAAAGAAAACTTTTTTATCATATTCAAACAGAATACGAGCTTCTACTTTCAAATATATGCACATATATATTATCAATTTTTAGATATATTCTATAAAATATAAAATAAAAAATAGATAATAATTCTGGTGGTTTGTTATTTTATATTAATTATAATTAAATATTAAATATAAAACATAATATATAATTAAATATATTTAAAATAAATATAAATTTAATATATTAAATTTTAATATTTAAATTTAATTTAATTTAATACAAAATTTAATATATACTTAAAATATATCTAAATATAAAATATAATTTTATGATTAAATATAAAATTTATGTAATTGATTATTCATTAAAATATTAATAAATTACATGAAAGTAATAATTATGTTGAAAATACTGGAAATTTAAAAATCAGATATTCTTTGAATTATAGTAAAACAATTGATAAGGAGCTTTTAATATTAGAAGTGGTTATTGCAGTTATAATGCTCTACTTTGGAGAAAGAAATACTACTAGGGCTCTCTTCATACTGTAGAATTAGCACCGAAATCTGTTTCCAACTAAAGAACCCAGGAAAACTCAGCTGTATTTAAGATTTGGCAAATGTATTAAACTGTGCTCCAAATGCTTTGGCTTTAATGATGCTCGTACTTTTCATGTTCTTTCTACATAATCTGTCCTTAGAGGCATAATGATTAGAAGTCTTAGTATTCAATTCCTGCAATGTTTTTAATTATCTAATACAAATAAAAGTTGACAAGAATATTTACAAGGTTACCTACACGAGGTGTAAACTAAAGGATTGGAGTTGTAGCATTAGTACACTGAAAATATTTAAAATTTGCATGGAGTCTAGAAGTTTGGAAAACAGCTGATTGCGCTTGGGTTCTGAGTGGTTTGGAATCATTTTAAAATACAAAGCTAAGCAAGCAAGATTATTTAAAGATAGCTTTAAAGATTCCACAACTACTTCTCATGCTTGTACCATAACAATCCAAAAAATATGCTTCTGAAGCAAAATTTTCTACGGAAAAATATTTTCTATGAATATTAAATCAAACTTTAAAGTATTATATAAACATTAGAGAGGCATTTGAAATTTATATAAAAATAGTATGAGTAGGGCCAGGGATTTAGCTCAGTGGCTTAACCGCCTGCCTGGCAAGCGTGAGGTCGTGAGTTCGATCCCCGGTACCAAAAAAAAAAAAAAAAAAAAATAGTATGAGTAGAATAGAATAATATGGAAAAATCCACTGTTTAAAATACAGAATTTTCAGAAGAAAATCATGAAAGCCATTTTCAGAATTTTTCTTTTCCCCTTGAAAGAAAAATAGACCAATATATTTCCATCTCATTAGCTCACTCAGTAATTGTTCGTCCATGTTCAATTTTTAATTAAGAAAGTTTTTTTAAAATAATTTTATTTAAAGAGAAAAAAACAAAACAAAATAAAACAGAATAAAGGGTAGCAACAATACAGTATTCCAAGGAAAAAAGGAAAACAACAACAACAAAAAAAACCTAAGAATTTTTACTTGACAAATTACATACTGACTTCTTGGAAATACTTGTTCAAATTACAAAGTTAAAACATATAAAGTAGACATTCAAACAGTGAGACTGTTAACAGCTCTGCTCCACGATCTGACAAAAACAGCAATATGGTCATCCATCTTACCCACTCAAATATACTTGCAATTATATCAAAAGGGTAAAATTAAACACAACAAAACAGAGCAAAGCGGATCACAAGATAGCAATGTAAGAGACAAAAATTTCAAAACTAGACAATTAGAGATATTCACTCTCTATCATATTGACTCTTGTTTTCTTCCAATAGTTGTCCATATTGTCACATACAGGGAATTCACATGAAACAACCTAGTATGGAATTGTTCTGAGCAGGACGAGGAAGGCATTGCAGGTCTTCAAGACCAGACATTAGGGAAGCCAAGAACGGCTGTCATAGTGTCTCTCATTCTCCTCAAAACAGCTGTCCATACCATAATATGTGTTGAACGTAAACAAGGCAAAGCAAGCTAAGATCACTTTGAACAAAAAGTGATAGTTTTGCTGGACTTCACATCATGATATTATGGAGTCAACACTGGGTATTGTAGTGTCTCTTTTTCTTCAAAGTAGCTGTTCATTTCAACATGTGTTATATAGTTGGTTCTCGTAAATTGTTGATAAGCTCTACTCATACATGAGTCTCTACATGTATATCTATCATTACTGTATTTGCAGGAAAAAGAAAACAAAGCAAGATAAAACAAAACAATTCCTAGAAAAGCATGAGGCAGAAAAGTCACTTAAAACCGCAATACAAGGTGGTCTACAACGGTTACTATGGTGTCTCAGCAGTATATAACAACATTAATAAAAATGAAGCATTGGAGACATTATAAGACTTCAAAAGCAAGTAATAATCAAATCAGAGTGGGTATCTTAGTGAATCTTGTCATCTTCAGTGTAGTTGCCTATACTCTTAGACTTGATGCTATCCATCACAACAGATTTAAATAAAATCAGTCAATACAAAGTAGCAATCTAACAAACCAGATTCAAATAAGATCAGTCAGACAGTATAAATTATAAAGGGCTTCAG
Source organism: Dolichotis patagonum (assembly GCA_004027295.1). Classification (NCBI taxonomy): domain Eukaryota; kingdom Metazoa; phylum Chordata; class Mammalia; order Rodentia; family Caviidae; genus Dolichotis; species Dolichotis patagonum. The sequence goes on from PVJX010002015.1 coordinate 11,325, forward strand.
ATTAAGTTGATAGGAAAATTAGGGATGATTACCATAATATGTCCTATTTTTGGGATAGCTGACATGTCCTTAAGTCTAGCATAAGTAGACAAACTGGAACAGCACATAATGCATCCAAGCAGAGTGGTGAGAATAATGTAAATTTTAAATCTTGTTACCCCATTAACAATATTCTCTGCCCCCCTTTTTTAGACAATTCCTCCCCTTTCACTCCCATGGGGTTCACTGCTTGTTTTGGGTCCCACTGCCTCCCTATATAGAGCAGCTCAATGGACACTACCTTCTGATCTACTCTGCCTGTGTTTCTCTCTGTTAGTATTTCGAGGCCCTCTATACTAGAGATTATAGCCAATCTTCTCTGCCTCATTTCTGCTATTCTATTTTTCTGCCATTGATAGTCTATTTTTCTCTTCCACTTCACTGTCTGCCTCGTTCACTGAGGCCTCTCTGCCACTGTTCCTGAAATGCTCGTATTCTTGATCTCTCTCCCTAGAATGTCCTTCAGTATTTTTTGTAGGGTTGGACTGGTGGTCACAAATTCTCCTAGTTCCTCTTTGTCATGAAAGCATCTTGCTTCTCCATTAATTTCTAGACAGAGTTTTGCAGGATACATCAATCTGGGCTGGAGATTGTTCTCCTTCAGTGCTTGAATTACTTTACTCCAAGCTCTTCTTGACCTGATGGTCTGTGTCGAGGAGTCTGCCATGATTTTGATGGGTTTTCTTTTATAGGTGATCTGTTTCTTTTCTCTGATGGCTTTTGATATTCTGTTCTTATATTGAATTTCTGGGATCTTGATTATTATGTGTCTGGGTGTAGCTCTGTTTGGGTTGTAGGTGGCTGGAGTTCTGTATGCTTCATAGCTCTGCTGTGTATCATTTCTTTTTTCTATGCTTGGGAAATTTTCTTTAATAATTTCTGTGAATAGCCTTTATAATTCATCTGATTTGATTCCTGATTCTTCATTCACATACTTTATTCTTAAATTATAGATCCTCTTGTCATCTTCCAGTCTTTGTATCTTTACTGGCTGCTCCCTTGTTATTTTTAACAGATCTTCCCTTTCATGACCACACATTGCAAGCCTGTGTTCAATTTTTGATAGTCTCTCTTTGGTTTCTTTCAAGCAGTTTTGCCAGCTTTCTATGGAGTCTTTAGTTTCCTGATAATCTCTTTGAATCTGTTTCATGAATTCTAGGTTTTTCCTGAATTCTTCATTAAATTTTTTCTCTCCATTTGTGTTCCTCCATTCTTCTGTCC
>PVJX010002015.1:12684-141313 GCA_004027295.1 Dolichotis patagonum
GCCCAGCCCTTCTTTTATTAATCTACTTATCTCTTGTTTAATTTGAATTAATATTTCAGTTTTGGTCCCACTTACAAGGTCCTGAAGATATCTCTTTATGTCCGCTAACGCTGTGTTTGATGTTGCATTTTTGCTGCCCTCAGTCTCTTTTGTATTTACCTCTCCTGGATCAATGTTCTCAGGGTTGGGGGCTGGGAGTGTTTTCTTATTTCTCCCTTTCATCATGTTTTTGGTTCCTTCCATACAACTGTACAGTGTAATTCCCAGACCCTTTTATTGTTGGTTAAAGATCCTCTACAGGGCGCAGGCTAGGAGCTTTAGCCCTCTTCAATAGGTTATCAGAGATTAGAGTCCACCCACGGGCATGTGCGCTACCTCCTCCCTTCTGGGCCAGTCGACCTTTGCAGGCCTTCACTGAGTCAGTGTGCACTGATCTCAGGGGCACAGCCTAGTCCAAGCAGATTCCACTAATCCGCTTGGCGAGGGGGGCAACCAGCTGAAGCCACTTCCTTATGGAGTTAGGGCTGTCCTGCCCAAATCCAATATGTCATCCAGTCGGTTTCCCCTTTCCCGTGGGAGGGTCTTATTCCCATCACTCACCACCTCCACGAGAACTGCTGGGCTCCCCGACCTCCGACTTCAGCGCGGCTGCGGTGGGAATTCACGGTGCCTCTGGTGGGTCACGTGCAGGGCCGGTCCGGGCAAGCTGCACGCAGGGCTGTTCAGCTCCGCACTCCGGCGGCTCAAGCCAGTCGCTTCAGCGTGGATGGCTTGTTCAGGTCGGGCAGGGATTCAGGCGGCTCAAGGAGGGCACCATGCTCGCTGATCTTATCTTCACTAATAGTAGCCCCAGGACCTCATATTCGAGCGGTCTTTTGCGCTTTAGTTTCTTCATGGGTTGAGAGTCCATCTCTCTCTGTTTGGGTCTCTCCAGGGTGTTTTATTCTGGCATTTGAGCTGTCTCTCTCAGAGAGGGTCTCTCTCCTGCTACCTACCAGTCCACCATCTTGTCTTCAACCAATTAAGAAAGTTTCAAAGAGACAAAATGAAAAGGAAAGTACAAGCGGACATCATATGTCCAACGTCATACTTGCTACACTTAAAAGATTGTCTGTAATAGAAAAGAATGTTATTTCTTCCTTGAGATAGATATAATAGTAAAATAATACAAGTAAAAATTACTAACACAGCTACAGGATATATTTTATGCTGGGCAGCCTTCAAAATCTTTTACATATTTTAATGTATTTAATCATTCTGACAACTGTTTCAAGGTAGGCACTATTCTTAACTAATATTTTATGCATGTAAAAAGTGAGAAACAGATTAAGTAGAAGAGTAAATATATTTAATTCATTTCTGGCATTCAAAATTGCTCAAAAAGTCTTTTTAAATAGTGTGTTGTACTGATAACAAATGTTGGCAAGGCTGCAGGGAAAAAGGAACACTGCTCGACTGTTGGTAGGAGTGTAGACTGGTGCAGCCACTATGGAAATCAGTATGGAGGGTTCTCAGAAGACTAGGACTGGAAGTTCCATTCAACCCAGGTATTCCCCTCCTGGGCATTTTCCCAGGAAAACTGAAAAGGTCATATCACAGTGATATATGTGCACCCATGTTCATAGAAGCACAATTTGTAATAGCTAAATCTTGGAAACAACCAAGATGCCCATAAAACACAGAGTGGGTGAAAAAGATGTGGTATTTTTATACAATGGAATATTACTCAGCTAAGAAGAAGGATGATCTTGAGGCCTTCATAGGTAAATGGAGACAACTTGAGACTATCCTCATTAGTGACATAAATAAGAATCATATTTATAAATATCACATTGTGTCTCTAGTATAAAAAGTAATAAGAAATGTAAGAGTGATAAAACCCTAAATGTGTAATTGCTACTGTAAAAAAGAGAGGAAAAGGAAGTGTTCTAAAGAATATAACTACATGTATGTTTAAGTGTGTAAGATGAATGACCATATTACTGTTTTTGTTAGATCGTGGAACAGAACTGTTAACATTCTCACTGTTTGAATGTCTACTTCGTATGTTTTACATTTTGTAACTTGAACATCTATTTCCAAGATGACAGTATGTAATTCATCAAGTAGTGATTTCTTCTTGTTTTTTTTCTTTTCTTTTTTCCTTGAAATTCTGTATTATTGCTACCCTTTTTTCTGTTTTTTTTTTCTCTTTAAATAAAATTTTTTTAAAACACTGTGTTGTAACCACTGTACTGTTATCAGGACATATGACAAAATCAGATATAAATACCTTAAATACACATCTGAAGTAGCCTAAACAGATTGTCAGTTATTAATTTCTAGGAACTCCAAGATTGAATTCCTTTGATGTATAAAATATTAACTCTGGTGTAGAATCATTCCTATTTTTAAACAAAAAGTTCCTGGCACATATTACTCAGTACATGTCAGTTCTCAGTGTAACAAATTTTCTCCTGTTCATTTTTCATATCTGTAAGGTAATACAGGACTCCTCTTTAAAACTGGGGTAGTGAATATAATTTACCTCCACTCACTTTATAGATCCCTTTAAAAATGTCTGTTAAACATGCAAAGCAGCTGGGGAACTTGTCCAGGAGAGCACAAAACGAAAGGAAAAAGCAACCGATAAATTTCAGTAACATAAAATGATTGAAAGAAGGTGAGCAAGTTGTAAATAGCAACATTTAGGAGAAATCCTAGATATCTGAAGGCATAGAAAAGCTCCTCCCATAAAAGAGCATGCACAACATATCAAGAAAAGATTAAAAATAGAAGGCAATATGAACCCTGAAGATGAAGAGTGGGTGAAATTAAAAACAAGCCTAAGGGAAAATTGGTTAGAAAAACAAGATTCTTAGGGGTCTCTTCTGTCTCCACATAACTGTGACCTCACTAAATCCATAACAATTCAGGCTTTCCTACTTGCAACAAGGCTGAACTAGGCATTGCACAGACTGGAAAACTTAGGTGCTATCTGAAAAGAGAAAGAGCAACTAAAACTTCACATGCTAAATTGCAGAACTATTCACACCTCCATACTGCTGCCACCAAACTCATCCTTTCTTAGACTTTGAGAAAAGTGGTAACCATGCCAATTGCATTCATCAAAAGAAAACCTAAGAATCCATCTCTTAAAACATTGGAACAATATGTGGTTTTATGAAAGTTAAATTGCAATAAATCAGATACATATACCCTGTTTATTTACTCTCACCTAAGCTCTTAACTTAGTAGATATTTTCACTTAAAAAGATAGTGAATTTTTAGGCCATGACAATCATTGAGTAAAAAATTGTGTGACTATTGCACCTATGGTTCCAAGGTACTACTGTCTAATGAACTTTCATACAGAAAATAACGGGAAATTTCTGTATCTATGCTATTCGATACTACTGAATTATAAGGTAATATAAGATTCTTCAAAATATGGCTACTGCAGTTGGAATAGTTATTTAATTTTCATTAATTACATCCAAATAACCACAGGTAGATATGGAATGCTTATTGGACTATGTAGCACCTGAAAAATTCATAGAAAAAATCCAAATAGTAATGCTTGTTGACTTCTCATGGCCATTCTAAAACAAGCATTTTTAAAAAATGAGCTTGCCAGGTGGCACACACCTGTGATCCCAGCACTTGAAAGCTTGAGACAGGAGGACATCTTGAGTTGAAGGCCAGCTAGCCTATGTAGTGAGTTCAAGGCCAGCCTGAACTACACAGCAATATCCTCTCTCAGAAATAAATAAGCAACAAATAAAAGAAAGGAAGGCAGAGTTAGACCAGAATTATCCCATTTGAAAGTATAGATGGAAGTAAAGTGTTACTATAAAGCATCCATTATATCTCATAATCAATTAACTTCACTTCATATTGACGAGAGATAACTTAATTGGGCCCTCAGTTTGGAAAAAACCAACTGGGTCCTCAAACTACAAGGTAAGCTGTCACCCCCAGCTCCAAGCCTCTCTGTATCAAATTCCCATGTGTTCTCAGCAGGAAAGTTCAGCTAAAAAGATTATTCTCCATCTGACAGCAGACTTCATTCATTTATCTTCTGAGTGGGTTACACATGTATCTGATTTTATTTTACCTTACTTTTACATTTTTCTCTCTCTATTTACTTTTGTTTGGATGTTTCATATTGTACTATTTTCTTATTTTCACAATGTGCTGTCAAACACATTCATTGGTATTTTAATTTCAAATATAGTATTGCATTTTGCAGCTCTTGAATGTTCACTTCAATCTTTTCATGGATAGCAATTTTATATTAAAATTTTCCATTGCTTCCTTTGACTTCCAATTTTTTCTCAGTTTCCATTAACATTTTAAATGGAATTAAAGTTCTTATTGTTTTACGTCAAATATCTAGACCATGTACAGTTCTGCTTGAATTATTTATTTTTTTCCTCTTGATTATCAATGATATTTTCCTACAACTTTTTGGTAGCTTTTGTTATAGTACTTTTTGTTAGATGTTGGATATTGTCACAAAAGAACTAAAGAGCTTCAACATCAAGTAACTTTTTATTGGAGAAGGCTTCCTCTTTGTTATCTATACTTTTTAATGAGATCTGATGGTTTCAACTGAGAAGCTAAAGTCTCTAAAGGGTTTGTTCATAGTTTTGGTAAGACCCAGTTTTTCCTCTACTTAAACATGTATCTTCTTTTAAAATTATCTTCTAAACCTGCTTCTTAGGTTGGACAACCCTCATCTTTTGACAGAAATTCTGGCAAGTATTTTTCTCCTTTTCCCTGAATGACTTGGAGATCAAGATGTACTGTCACAATTTCCAACACGAGGTCTTTAATCACTTGACCTTCAAATCCTGCTACCATATATTCAGGGAAAGATTAGCTTTGTGTTTCAATCAGTCAATCAGAGAGTCAATCAGTCTCTCTCTCTTTAAATCTCTCTCGTGATTTTATTTTTTTCATCATATCCATAGATCTTCAGAAAATTTTACTTAGCCTTTCATTCTAATTCTTCAACCTCCTGAGTAGACAAACAACTCAGCTATATGTTATACTTCTCTCAAGTTTATGGTTTGTCATTCCAATGTAATATGAAAATGAAAGGTTTTGTTGAGCTCCTTCCATTATTATTAGCATCCCTATACTTGCAATGAGTTTATTCTGTATCTCCATTTGGAATTAACCAATGTCTCTAGGGGTTGAAGAGCCTGTGATTTTCAAATTATATCAAAATGATTCTGTTTGCTCTATTGTGTAGTTCTTCTTGCATTATACTTTTCCAAATATGATTATGCTGTTTTCTTTTTATAGTAGCTATATCATAGGCTCTGATTTGAGTACAGGACTGAAAAGTGAATCGGAGATTTCAAACTTAATATTTGTGGTGAAATTATTTGCTTGTGCTTACTTAAATATGGAACTAAGGTTATTACATTTCTATAGAAATTATCTTCAAAAGACAACAAAATAAATTTTTTTTATTGGTACCAGGGATAGAACTCACGACCATGTGCTTTCAAGGCAGGTGCTTCTGCCGCTGAGCTAAATCCCCAGCCCAAAAGAAAGTTTTTAAAGATCCTTTATCATTTTACTGGTCAAAGCAAATCTAGGTCTCCAAATTTATGCCAGTGGGAAATGAATTATGAATATACGTATTTCCAAAGAAAAGCATATTTTCCAAAAATTATGTGAGATGTGATGATGGAGAAAAATGAAAAAACACACAGAAAACTTCTCATGGAAAGACTAAGAACCATAAGTGACAATAGCAAAACATTGTTCCAACATAGTAGATTAATGATGGTCAATTTAGGATAATGTAACACTTTCAGCTCATGTGAAATTTGATAACTTTAATGAACCAGTAACTTTATTTTGTGTAATATCTTTAGATTTTTAAAAATAAGGTATTATTGGGACATCCTGTTTCAAAATACTATAGTTTTTGGAGTAGAGTGATTAATAATTCATCTTTCAGTTTATAAATTGTCCAATGACAGTTAGAATTAACAGATCCAAAGGAGAAAATTATACATCCTTTGATCTGGGACCACTAATCCAAATAGATTTTAGATCATCTTATATTCAAAAGTATGTTTTAAAGGCTATTTAAAAAGTGGCTCATGGATTATGAGTGGTCAAGCCATGAAAATATTTGTCCACCAATATCCATTCTCTTGTTCCACTGTTTTAGTAACCACCAGAACAAAGAGAAGAAGCCATGTAAATAGGAAACAGCTTTCTAGACAAGCACAGAAGCAGTGCAGTGCATCACTGCTGAGAATCTTTGACATCTTGCTTCTCCCCCTTGCACTGGACTGTATATACAGTGGTGAATTTCAGCTATGCAGACAAGAGAAACACTCAAGGGATGGTGATATAAAATCCCAGGAAAAACTTGGAGTGCTGGATGATAATAAAGGACAGGGCTTTTGTATCAATCCCTTTCTTGCCTCCTGTCATGCTTCCACAATAGATTTCCATCTTTGAAGTTTGCACAAAAAAAAGATAACACTCTTATTTTGTTTATTCCTTCACTGCTCAATTAAACCATTGAAAACTATATTTTAATTATACATAAACCTTGTAGAATTATATATCTTTTTTAAATATGTGAAATTTACAATAGTTATAAGAAAAATAGAAATGAAGGTCTGAAATGATTTTGAAGATATCAAATATTTCTAAACTATAACTAAAACATAGCAGCATAAAAATGTAATTCATGTTTGTATAAATATAACTCAGAAAGCACTTTTCATATGCCTACTTTAACATTCATAGTATATTCTATTAATAATTGTAACTATAATATTCACAATCATACTCATCTGATAATCTTGAAATAATTACTTATTGCTGAATAACTAGACTTCACAACTTGCCGAGGTACTATATTAGTGGAAAGAGCACAAAATTTGGAGGTCACGACCACTAGATGAGGCAAAACTCCACCCATCCCACACATTAGCTATGTGCCTAAAGGCAAGTTATAGCTTCTTGGAACCACACTTTCCTTGTTTAAATATTAAAATGATAATCTCATGCTATGGTTCAGATACAGAATGTTTCCCTGAATTCCGATATGTTTAGAGGTAAGGTTTTTGGAAGTTGATTAAATCACAGAAAGGCTATACTCATATGTGGGTTGATGCATTGATAGTTTAATGTGACGTTAGGTGTTGTAACCTCTAGGAAGAGGTCATTGGCTTGTGATTTTTGAGAGTATATCTTCCTCCTTGGCTTGTCTCACTTTCTCTGCTTCCTGGTTGCATAAGGTGAGCAGTTTTCCTCTGCCATGCTATGCTGCTTCTGCCTTGGAGCCAGAAAACTATGGTCTGAAACTCGAAAACTGTGAGCCTAATTAAACTTCTTCTCCTTTAAATTAGTGGTGTTGGATATATTGGCCCAGCAAAGGGAAAATAACTGATATAAGAAAACTAGGTACAGGAGAAGTAGAGTCATCATTGTGACCATATTTGAACATGTGTTTTAAAATCCTTTAGAACTGGTGTGCGGGAAGAGTTTGGGAAGATTTGAAGATGTAGGTTAAGGAGCCAAGAATGCTATAAAGAGAGCTTGATAGGTAATTCTAGGCATAGCTCAGAATGTGGAACATTGAATAGGGATGTAGATAGTACTGGCCAGGCTCAGGAGGTTTTAGCTGAAAACAAGGACTCCATTGGAAGTTGGACTGGAGGCCTTGTTACACACTAACAGAAAATCTGTCTACACTTCACCCATATTCTGGAACTTTGTAGGACACTGAAATTAAAGGCAGTGAACTAATGACTTTGGTAGAGAGATTTTTAAACAGCTCAATATTCAGGTTGTGGCATGGAAACTACTGCTACTTTCAGCAGATTTTATAGTAATAATCAGAAACAAAAGACAGAACAGAAATTTTTCAAAAACTTAAATTTTATACAGAAAGTAAGCACCTGTACATTTTGGGCCAAAGACAACATTGTTGTTGAAAATATTAACATTAAAAAAGAAGCTATCTACTTTGCCTCAGGACAACAGAAAAGATATCTTAAAGACATCTCATAAAATAACTGCACGTCACCCATGGCAGGCTCCTGGATATAAAATGGTAGGTTCATTTGAAATATTATTACTTTCAAAGGAGAGCCCCAAGTTACTTTGCTCATTTCAAGTAGCCAAAGGAAATATTTTTCCTATTTAAGCAACTCTGAGTTCTGCCATCCAGGTACTCATAGGTCACTGCAGCCATGGTTCCAAGGGGCCAGGCAACTGCTAAATTAGTTGCAGAACTTGGCATCATGTATGTGATGCTGGTTTTTCATGCATGCAAGGTGCAAGAATTATGAGGTTATGGAAGCATCTAACTAGATTTCAGAGAAAAGCTTATGAAGCCAGGAAGTATGCTGTTGAAAGCCTAATGTGTAAAACTGTAAGAATGATGCTGACAGAGCAGTAGAAACCTAAGGAAGTTGGAGATGCTAGGACTCTGGTACATCCATCAAGGAAAGCTGAAGGCAGTGAGCAAAGCCATCTTGAGACAGAGAGTATATGTGGGCTGAAACCAGCAAAGCTATACGTGTTGAACTACTCAAGCACTTTGGGGTATAAATCTCACCATAATCTACCCAAATTGCAGGATATGGAGCTACAGAATTTAATGTTTTCCCTGCTGCTTTTTGGTCTTGCTTTTATGATTTTTTCTATCCTCATAGGTATCTCATTTGGAATGGCAATGTTTACCCCATACCATTGTATATTGGAAATATTTACCTTCTTTTTGATATTTAGAGACGCGCATAGCTAAGAATATTCCTTGAGTCTCACAGGAAACTTTGGACTTGAATTTTTCAGCAGTGTTAGAACTTGTAAGATTTTGGTGACTCTTAGAGATGAACTAAGTACATTTTACATGATGAAATAGACACGGGCCTTTTGAAACCAGGATCGGGATGTTATGATTTTGATATAGAATGTCTCCCGAAGTCTCATGTGTTCAGAAGTACAGCTTTTGGAACATGACTGGATCATCTTCCACCAATTGACCTATTGATGAGTTAATGGTTAAATGTGCTGTTAGGTGGTGGAGCCTGGTGGAAGTTGACATGCCACTGGGGCAGGTTTTGGAGATTGTATCTTCTTCACTGGCTTTTTTCTCTATCTCTGTCACTGTTACAAGGTGAACAATTTTCCTCTGCCATGACCTTTCACCATGCCATTTTTGCCTTATACCAAGCTGACCATTGACTTAACTCCAAAATCTGAGCCAAGTCTCTCCTCCATTATGTTCTGAGTAATGTGAAAATAACTAATCACACCATTTCACAAGTGAGTCAACTTCAAGAGAAATAACATCTAGGGAAGTAATTTACAAAGTACTGTAAATCCAACATATAAGCTTTAGGAAAAGCAATTTATAGTAACTGAACAAATAATAGTATGCCAAATATTCAGTAAAGAACATGTTGTTTCTAGAACAAAAATAAGATATGATCTATGGCAAAATAAGAACAAGAATAAGTGGTAAATAAGTTAGTTCTAAGAGTGAAAATCCAATATATAATTTCAGATAAAAGACTAAAAAAAATAGATATGCTGAAAGTACCTGTTACAGCAAATCAAGTAGCTCTTTTTCTCAAAATAACTTGAATTAAAAATTCTAATTCTTTTTATCAAATATCAGTTAAAGATTGCAGGATTCGAGGATGTAGCTTAGCAACATAGTGCCTGCTTGGCAAGCACAAAGCCTTGAGTTCAATTCCCAGTACCAAGAAAAAGGAAAAAGAAAGCCAAACTATTCACAGGATTTGGGGCTTATTGCACTCTAATTGATTCTTGATTATATGTTAAAAATAGAAAAAAAATCTGTTAGGAAACAACTGTTCTGCAGTTAATGTTTTTCAATTTAATTAACTAAATTTGGGTTAGGGTTGGGGTTTTTTTGGTTTTTTGTCTGTTTGTTTTGTTTTGTTTTTTGGTAAAAGAAATCAAAAGTAGGACCCTGCACTTGTCAGGCTGGTGCTGTGACACTGAGCTATATCCCCAGCCTCTGAAATCAGAGATTTAGACGCTTCCTACAGATTCTTTTTCTTCCCTTCATGAGACAAATAACATAGAAATACAGGGAAAAGAATGGCTTTAGAATGCTGGCTGTTATCATGAAAAGCATTTTTAATTACTGTCAAATAATCCTCTTAATATAAATACAGGTGCAATGGGAATTACAGATAAGAAAACAAAAATAAAATTACAACTATATTTGGTTCATTAGTAAAGTGAAATATATGCATTGTATCAAAAACCAAAATTGAATTTTGCCTAAAAATCACCCAATATATAATCTCACAAGATATATAATTATTATCTTAAGAAACAACATTCTTATTAGTAAAATTAATGGTAGAATTCAAATGGGCAGCAATTACTTTCTCGAAATTATGTTATTATCACTGATATTCTTTTACACCTTAAAAGCAATGAATTTTATAAAGCAAAGAAAGTTCCTGCACATTTATTTTGTTCCCTAAAATAGACAGTTTCCAATAACTAATTTGCTTACAGATAATTTCAGTTAAAAATACAGACTATATATCCAGAATACATTCAGTATACTATATATCCAGAATATATTTAGTACTCACTTATTCTTGAGTTTAATTACAATTTGGTAACTTCATTTTCTCTTCACAGAAAACCACAGAATAGAAAGTAAACAAGGAATTAAGAAATGATTTCTTTCTCTTTAAATATTCATAGCTTTAAATATTCTTTCTAATCAAATTTTTAAACATTGGGTCCTGAACAATCATGTTTGCACTGAGGCAAGAGGTACTATCATTTCCTGTACCACATATGGCTTTACTGATTCAATGAGAAATATTTCAATGGTTTATCTTTTAATTTGCTTTCAAATCATAGGATTCATTTCCATTCTCTCTCTCTCTTTCCCTCTCTCTCTTTCTCTCTCTCTCTCTTTCTCTCTCTCTTTCTCTCTCTCTCTCTCTCTCTCTCTCTTCTCCCCTTTCCTTTCTCTTGGTCTCCAAAAGGTTTTGCAGCATGTAAACAATGAGTGAGTACAAAATAGACTATTATTCCATGAATGAAAATTTCCATCTTTCTCACATAAGCCATAACCAATTTATCTAATAAACTGTCTTAGTTCTTTCTATCTTCAAAATTTTCCCCAACTAAACCATATATTCACAGGTTTCATGTATTCACCATAATTCAACAGATGACTGTTTCAACTAACAACACAATTTGCCTGATACATATTATCTGAGTTTTCCAGGACTTTGATTTAAAAAGACTATTAGATTAAACAACAGAATTTATTTTCTTCAATATCTTGGTGCTAGATTCTCAAGATCAAAGTATTGGCTACATAGATAGCTTGCTTTTGTGCCTGTCACATTATCACTCCTTCATAAGTATAACTCCCTTCTACAATGATGATGAAAATACATCTCTGTCTGAAGCTTAGCAGATCTCAATAAAAGGAATATGAAATTTTACTTTAAGCTAAGTGATATATAAAAGTATTGAATGTAGTTTTTCCCTATATCGTATAGTATGTAATTAGAGATGTAATATATGAACTTCTGTTCCTGAAATAGCTCCATTATCAATTTCAAAGGAAAATTTCACAACCAGAACCTATGGGATGTTTTGAAAGCAGTCCTACAAGGGAAGTTTATAACAATCAATGATCACATTAGGAAAACAAAGCAAGCTCAAATAAACTAATGATGAACCTCAAGATACTCAAAAAACAATAATTCAAATTTAAACCTAGTATGAGAGAAACCATAAATATCACAGTAGAAATACATGAAACTGAAACACTCACATGGAATCAAAAAATCACAGAGGTGGTTTTTGAAAGAATAAACAAAATGAACCCATAATATATGTTACCAAAAGAAAAAGACACACATCAAAGGAAGTAGAAACAAAAAATGTAAAATCACAATGCATACCAAAATTCAATACTATCCAAAATTGTAATCCAACAAATTAGAAAATTTGGGAGAAATCCCTAGACTCATATGGATTATCAAAACAAACCAAAAAAATACAAAAATTCTAGATAATGTGATAATGAGCAATGACACTGATGCAGAAATAAAAACCTAAGAAAATCATAGGACCTGATCGATTCACTGATGAATTCTACAAGATCTTTAAGGAGATTGTGACACAAATACTCCTCAAAATCTCTAAAGCAATGAAAAGGAAAGAAGTGAATCCACACTCATTTCTGGAAGCTTGAATAATTCTAATCCCCAAAACAGATGAAGACACACCTAAGAAAGAAAACTACAGGCCTACCTACTTATTAAATATAAATGCAAAAATTCTCAATGAAATATTGGCAAATAGAATGAAACAAATCATCAAGAGGATCGTACTTTACTAGTTTTCATCCCAATGTTGCAAGATGACTCAGGATACACAAATCTTTAATGCAATATATCATATAAACTAAAACAGGTACAAAAAACACAGGATCGTATTAATAGATGAAAAAATTTTTTTGCCAAAATCTAACACCTATTTGTGATGGAAAAAAACCCTGAAGATAACATATATAAAAGGACTGTGGTGAATTAGCCAATGAGAAACTTGTGATACACAGCCGAACTGAATCAGTGTGGTGCTGGGTGTGGAAGACCCACCTGAGGATTGTTGCCAGCATAATAAAAGGACTGGACAGAAAGAGGTGCTGCTGTTGATGCTCCCGAAGCAGCTTGTACCACTGGCTTTCTTGATATTAACTCAGCAGAGTTTATCATTGAAGGAGCTTGGGACCTCACTTTGCTAAGGATGGCCACAGTTACTTTCGGGGAGTTTTGGTCCTTACCTTGAGTGTCATTTCCTGGCTGTAATGCAGATCCCTGAGACTGCTGGCACAGATCCTTCATCCCAGTACAGGTCCTTCTGACACACTTGTATGAGACATTGTGATGGGCTCTAGACCTCTAGTTGGACCCATGGAAGGTACTGCCATGGGCTATAGGGCTTCAGTTGAGCTCATCAAGGACACCGTCATGGGATCCAGGCCCTCAGGTGGATTATTTGTGTCCCTAGTGTGTGGACAGATTTCTTACACTCTTTCACATTTGACTTTTTGGGTGAATATTATAAGATAGACCTATAAATTATGTGCCCTCTATTAAATCCCTTCCCTTATAAACACTGACTATAAGGACTTTACTTGAATCCAGTAAAAGCCATTTATGGCAAACCAATGGCCAAATCATTAAATGGGGGGGAAACTGAAAGCTTTCCCTCAAATCAAGAACAAAATAGGGATGCCCATTTTCACAATTTGTGTTCAAAACCTGAGCCAGGGCAATCAGGCAAGAGAAGGAAACAAAAGGGATACATACAGAAAAGGAAGAAGTCAAATTATTGTTTTCATATGGCTTGGTACTATATATCAAACACCCAAAAACTCCACCCTAAGACTATTAGAATTAATAACCAAAGTCAGTGATGTAGCTAAGTACAAAATCAACACAGAAATATCAAAGGGGTTCCTATATACCAATAATGAACTGACTACAAAAGAAATTAGTTAACAATGGTTGACCAAGGAAGTGAAAAAAACTGTAGAATGAAAACTACAGTGCCCTGAAAAAGGAGATGGAAGGGAACATCAAAAAATAGAAAGATATCACCTGTTCCTGAATTGGCAAAGCTAGTACTGTCAAAATGACTCTACTTCCAAAACAGATGTACAGATGTATTTAACACATTCCTCCCCTAAATCAAAATACCCACAGCATTCATTACAAAGGTAGAGAAAATAGTCCTAAAACTATATGAAACCAGAAGAGACCAGAGTAGAAACAGCAATGCTTGGTAATCAGAGCAAAGCAGGCAGCATTGCAATGTGGTGCTTTTTTATTCCTTAAATCTACAAGAGTTGCCTAGTCTCATTTGGAGGCAATAAAGCTTAATTAAGAAACTGAGTTAAAATCTGGGTATAGCTTTCCCCCAGGTGGCCAGTTCTACCCAGCAATTCCTCTGTTTTTGTTTTTTCCCCCTATACTAGGTCATAGAAATGGTGTTAATGCTTCCCTGAGAGTTAGAAGCAGATCTGACACCCACCTAAAACAAGGTTGGAGAGAGGAAAATATCATTCTTTTCCTTCTCAGTATATAACAGTAAGGAGCATCAAACTAGAATTAATCTTTAGATGGTTGCTTTTTGTACATTTTTCTGCTACAATCACTGACAGTAATGAAAATATACTATTAGGAAACCTTAAATAAAAAAGTAAATTTTAGTGGTTACTGTCAGCCTGCTCAGGGGATCCCAGGGAGATTTTCACAAAGTCCCAGAGTTAAAGAACAATGCATTGCATTGCAAGACATCAACAACAACAGCAGGCAGCATGGAACAAAGCAGATAGCAAGAGCAAGAACCACCTGCATCTTTATTGTATAATTCTTATACAAGTTGTTATCTCATATTTACATTCTTATATAGTACTGTAACCAGTGCATGAGTGTTTATCTGTGCTAACTCATGCTTGCATAACTGTATGCCACTGTGCACCTGCACTAGACCATCAAGGTCATGTCCTCAAGGTGTCCTTAGATGCCCCTGAGCTTTGAAACAGTTTCAGTGATTCTCTACACTGACAGAAACATCATACTCATCTGTAAAATGAGTTAGTTATGAAGATGAAGAAGTATAGTATATGGAAAATAATGTGATCAGTATTAACACAGTAAATAAAAAGTCCATATGAACCTAGAGCTATAATCCTTTACTTTCTTAATAGGGAAAATACAAAAAAGTATTTTGCCACATAATTCTCAACAAATCTTCTGAAATTCTTCAGAGAAATTCCAATCTCTAAGGCACCAAATGATGAAAAAGACAGTAAAATTATTGTGTTGGATATATTACAATATAGAAAAATGTAACCATCTATCAGAGGCAATTGTTACCAGCTTTATGTTTTTAAATGCAGAACAGATGGTTTCAAGTAAAGAATAAACCCTTCTGAAAGCTGGGCGTGATGACGCACTCCTGTAATCCTAGCAATTGAGAGGCCCAGGCAGGAGAATCATTTTCAAGTTAGAGACCAGCTACATATTTTCTCCAGGTATGGACAAAAGGAAGCAACACAAGTCTGTAAAAAGAATAGAGCCCAGTATGGTTGTTCATGCCTATAATCACAGCACTCCTGAGGCTCAGGGAGGAGGCTCATTGGGAGTTCAAGGCCGGTTTTGGCTACATAGTGAACTCAAGGCCACTACACACTGAGACCCTGCCCCTCTCAAAGGAACAGATAAATGATAACAGATTTTAACAGATTTTAATGATAACAGATTTTAAAACAGAATTATTGTAAAGCAGCTGTTATAAGCATATTCGATATGCTCAATATGGCAAAGAAAATGAAAGAATAAATCTTATAATAAGATAAATGTAAGATAGAGATGGGATATATTAAGAAAGTGAAAACACACTAAATAGAAATAGCAACATATTATGCATTCTAGAAGCTAAGATCAATGAAATTACAGACACAACAATAGAAATTATTTAAAATGAAACAGAGAGGGAAAAGACCAGAGGAAAATGAAGCAAAACCATCAGACAGGCGGCAGTACCATGGAATCTGTTTACACTCTAGAGAGCTAGAGGAACAACAGAAAAGAAATGTCTGAAGAATTAAAGGCCAAAACATTTATGAAAAATTATTAATCCAAAAACTGAAGAAGTTCAACAAATCTCTAAGATAATGTAAGTAAAGAAAAACAAAATGAAACACAACAAAGTCAAATTGCTGAAAATACTGTTCAATCTTTAAAAAACACATTACATTATGAAGAACGAAGTTAAGAATTAAGACTTTTTCAGATATTACTTCATACTAACACAATGACAATAAATTTTAAAGTACAAAGAAACTCCCAACACACAATTCTTTATGAAATGAAAGTCTCTTCAAAATTGGGATGAAGTTAAGATTTTGATTTCTTAGAAAAACAATACTGAGAGAAATACCATCAGCAGAACTGAAGCATAAGAAAGGTCAGAGGATGTCCTTTTAGGTAGAAGGGAAATGATACTGGATAAAAATTTGTGTCACATAAAGGCCTGGAGAGCACTGGAAACTGGAATAAGGTGGAAGCGATGAACACTTTTGTCTGTAAAATGTAAATGGGAGCGAGTGATACCACTGGTGAAGCAGCAGAGTGGTATTATGCTTGCCTCCCGTGCACAGGGGCCTGGGTTCAATCCCTACCACTATAAAAAAAGATAGAAAAGCATTGTATTGCTTTAAAAATGGACCAAGAGCTTTGTAATAGACCAAAATAAAATTTTCACCACAAACAACACAATTTGGTGTTTGGAAAGGAAAGTATACTGTTCTAGGATTCTGACTGTATACATGAAATATTATTTGAAACTGTACTGTTTTAAGGAAAAGATGTATACTACAAGCCATAGAGTAACCAATAAAAATGAGAGTGGTAAAACTACCAGTGAAAATAAAATTACCCAATTAACTCAAAAGAAGGAAAGAAAAAAAGGGATAAATGAAACAGAAAATAAATGAGACAAGTACAAAACACTGCAGCATCATAAATGTAAACCCAATTGTACTGAAAATTACATTATATACAGTTGTTAGAAAACATCAACTAAAAACAATTAAAAAGCAAAAAATGTCAAATTGAATAGAAAAGCAAGGCAAACCTATGACATTATTTAGAAGAAATTTACATTAAGTGTAAAAACATACAGGTTAAAAGCAAAAGGTTGAATTAAAACAAATAAATACATGTAAAAAGAACTATAGCAGTTGTATTCATATCAGACGCCATAGTTTATGATGAGGAATGCAACAAAAGTGCACAAGCCTTAACTCTTAAAAATGAGTAAGTTTAAAATATGTAATGCATGATGTGATAGTGAAGGTGTTTTGTCTTTATAATAATCATTATACAGTATATGACAGAATACTTTTTAAGTCAATTTATGAGATCAAAATTACCTGATATTAAAAGACAAAGACAACTATTAAATAGGTAAAAATGTACATAAGTATACAGACACCTATATATTTATTTAGTATCTCACTTATATTTGTTTCATATGTGGAACAGAACAATAAGACTCGAATGTACATATAAAACCCCTGGATGACATATTAACAAATAACATTCAAATATGTGTGAAAAGAAATAGTCAACTGTCCCAGGACTGTTAAAGCTGGCTTACTATTCAGTAATCAGTATAATCTACATATTATCAGATAAAAGAAAAATATATGCTTATCTCAAGAGATGCAAAATAAACCACTTGATAAATTCAAAGCCCAATCATAATAATAATAAAGAAAAATTTCTTCAAACCATGAGTAGAAGGAAACTTCCTCAACCTGATAAAAATACCCACAAAACTTGAAGTAAACATTGTAGTTGTGAGTTTGTTCCTCTTAAGATCAGGAACAAGGCTAAGATGTTTGCTCTCATCACTTTTGCCAATCAGTGTACTGACAATCTTATTTGCTGTAATATGGCAAAATAATACAATCAATTGATAGAGCAATAATAAAAGTGAGGTTATTTATAAATGACATTATCATTTATGTATAAAAGTCAAAACCTCTACAGGACATATGCTTGAACTCATGTTTCTGTGATTCATTTACTTAAGAGTTTCATTCATTTAAATAGAATTCCAAAAATTTCAAAATAGTAAAGACAGAATGCAAATCAATAGTTGTAGAAGCTAAGGGTGGGTGCCAGAGACTGACTACAATAGTACTTCAAAAGAACTTTTGAAGCTGCTAGAAATTGTCTATACTGATTATGACATTGATTACATGAGTGAAAGTCTTAGTTGAATAAACAAACTGTACACTTAAAATTTGATTATTTTATTGTACGTAAACATGAAAATAGAACTTATTTACATATAATTTTAAAATCTTTAATAGTTGATCTCATTTAAACCTCAGAATCCTCTTATAGGTTAGATTACTATCATCACATAATTTTGGAATCAATGTTTGATCTTTGTATAGAGCTACTAAATAGTGTAAATAGCTCTGCTCTTTACAATACTATTTCTTCCTGAAATAGAACCTACATAAAGTGTTTAACTTAATTCCATGTGTATCCATTGATACAATGAGCACAAAAAGGACTACTGATTGAGTTAATCTAAATTCTATTTCAAATGTCCTCATTCTTCAATAAGCCACATTAGTTCTATCTTCCTAATAATTTAGATATTATACATGTAAATAAATCTATATGTATGCATATGGGTATGTATGTGAAGAGTGAATTCCAGGAAACTGATACAAAATATAAATAATATATTGCAACTTGAAGATTTCTCTAATTTTACTAATAATATAGTGTGTACCAAGATTTCCTTTCCTTTTCCAATTTCATATTTAACATAGATTTAAGAAGTTAGTTCGACTTGCTCTTTTTATACAAATCAGAAACATGATTGAATTATATTCAGAAATATGAACCAGAAAAAAATTATTTTGTTTTCTTGAGTCATGTTAAGTTCATCAAAATATTATTCAAGAACGTTTTAGCACAGAGGAGATAGAATTTGATTATAACAAGCCATGGCTCCCTAACCTCACAAAACTGGCTAATAAAAGGCATTTTTAGTTCTTGTAACAATCCCCATAAATTCCACTTATTAGAATTATCTTTCTTGAAGTTAACCTGTCAACCTAAGGTATTCACCTCTTCTTTGAAGAGCAGGCGGCTCAGTCCCCAGGAAACCGAAGCTATGCTGTTACCTGAAATGGCAGCACTGAGAACTTCAAAGGGAGCCAGTTGCAGAACACATCTTCACAGCTCCTTGATGTCCGCACCGCCACATGCACGTGTATCCCTGATTGTCTAAGGGAAATACAGAGTTTACTTGTGGAATATTTAAGGTAATTTGTTCTGATAAAGGTGAAATGGGGAGATGGTGCAAGACATAATGTCCATTTAATATGGTTAAATACCAACGTGTTAAACTTCAATCTTGATATATTTCAACAAATATTTGTTAAGCATATGCTGTGAATATTATTCAGTAAGCCCATGAAGCTATGTTTATCACATGGCACTTCTCATTTGGATATAAATGTTGAAATATGAGAGGAGAAAGCAACAAATGTCTGGACTTACTTCAAAATATTACGGGAGGAAAAAATAGATAAAAGTACAAATAGGATAGAATGTGACACTGCCTTTTTTTAGTTAGAACCAATTAATGGTGGTTTGATATACAATTACCTAATTTTGGTGTGTTCAAATGCTCCATAATACAAAGTAAAATATTAGCACTATTCATAGTAAAAACTGCATTCAAAAGTTGCTGCTTATGCCCAAAATACAAAAACAGCTATGATCTAAAGTTCTTTGGTAAGTCAGTCACTAGAAATCAGATCATATGTTTCATTTGGTGTGGTATTTCCCATACATGGTGATTAAGTTAATAAGCCAATCCACAAAACCCGTAAATATTTATTTTGTGCTTACTAATCACTATGCTATAGCTCAGTTATAAATTTGAAATCTTTTGTGGGCTGGCCTGGTCACCTAATAATCACATTGAAAGTCCAATCCATGCCGTAATGTATTCCATAGAACTGAAAAAGAAGGAAGTTCAAGTGTACCACATATGTGTTTTATATA
Source organism: Dolichotis patagonum (assembly GCA_004027295.1). NCBI lineage: Eukaryota > Metazoa > Chordata > Mammalia > Rodentia > Caviidae > Dolichotis > Dolichotis patagonum. The sequence continues at coordinate 32,343 of PVJX010002015.1, forward strand.
TTATCACTGGTTATTCTGGCTCAGTGAACATATGTACACACTCCAATCCAATAGTACCTTTGAGTGAATAGGAACAATGTTAAGAATTACAAAAAGCAACAGGTATAAACTTAGACTGCCCAAGCAAATAAAGACCATGTTCGTATGTTTTTATGCTGAAAAGTTTATGTCTCTTGGAAATATGACAACTATTTTTCTAGTTCTACAATATTATGTCCTTACAAATGAAAATGTAGGCTGCTAAAGTTATAATTTGATGTTTTAAACCACAAACTCATTATATTTGGTGACTAAAATTACCCTAGAGGTTCTTACTGATCTATATTTTAGTCAAATTAAAAATGATTTGTATGATAGTCTAATTTTATATCTATTGTACTTTTAAATAATGACCTGTCTCATTCAATAGTTCTTAAGATCTCAGTTAAAAGGATTAAGCTTAATCAGAAAACAAAATTAAATAATAAAATAACATATGTTAGTCAAGAAAGGCCAGGTTACAGGAATAAATCTTGACATTTCAAGGGCTTATTAATGAAAGCATTTCTTCTTCACTTAATACTCAGTATATTTCACTTCACCACACCACCAACCTCTTTCCTTCAGCACAGCTACTTTCTAAGCAGTCTTTGGAATCCAAGATGTTCCCACTTTGGAGCTCTGTCATGTACCCCCCACCACCACTACAGCTGGGAGAACAGGATGAGTTGCCACATTTGCTCTTCCAGGAAGTGACTTATCACATTTCATTGGCCAGAATTAATCATATGGCTCCACCTAACTGCTCAATTGGTGGCTAAGAAACCTACTCTTTCCTGTATTTGGGAGGAAGATATTAGAGTGGGATTTGTTGGTTGCAGGTGATTTTTTTGAGAAAGCCATAGGAAGGTTTTAACCAAACACGAGGCTATTTTGATACTTGAAGTGACAAAGTATGTGAGACTATCCTGTCCATCACCCCCCAAATCAGCATAATGATGTCCAAAATAAATTATTTCCAGAAAAACTCCTGATACAAATGTCTTCAGGTGTCCATTCATTCTGATAGCAAAATGTTTTAAGTTTGAAATAAGCAAAAAATTATAGCCCTTCATGAAAAACAAAAGTCTTCACTCTTTGCAAGATATATGTCATTCAGTATTCTTTTCTCTGAGTAGACATTTCAAAGTTACTTAATTTTTGTTTATTATGAATCTATAAGGTGAAGAAAAGTTTCAAAATGTGAATTTCATTATATTAATTGTATTTAATTAAAATGATAGAAGGCTAATATGGAAGAAGTATATTTAAAAATCTAAAGGTGGTTGTTTAAGAGAATTTTGGATAATGACTAAGATGGTATAATTATTTCCCATACATTTAAAGGTAAGGCAAATATTTTTATAAACAGTGATAATGAAAAGGTTCAATCTTTTATTCCAAATATCCTATGAGCTAACAATCTTTGGATTTCTAATTTTGGAATTTTCTTTGATTTTTATAATAAAATGCGAGCAAGCCACTTAAATTGCTCCCAGTTGTACACAAAAATTCATATTGACAATTATATTCTTTTTCCATAAGGCTTTTAAAAAAGATTATATCTAGTGGATAAAATTGAACTAATGAGGTAGAAATCTGAATTTAAATTTAGCTTTTTCTTTAAATTATCTTTGCTTCTCTTTATTAAGGGCTACATAATTAGCAGTCCAAACTTTCAATACGTGTGACCACATCTTTCTAAGAAAGGAGATTCAAGCAGTGAAGTTTACATTTGCTAAGTCCACAAAAACCTGACCTGAAAATCAGAAATTAGTGCTCTAGGCAAAGATGACTCTGTGTTCAGGTAATCTTGTGCTATGTCATCCAAATCTGGTTAATTTTAAAAGTAAAATGGGAAACTAATAATAATTTTGTCAGGAAAACAAGCGTACACTTTTAGTTTTTTACATTAATTATTCAAGTATAAACTGTTCTTAATGAGCTTATGAGAATATAAAGATGATCTTTACAGCAAATTCTTTCTTTCTTAAACCAGTTCTTTCTGGGAAGTATTAGTAAGTAATACCAATAATAATAATAATAATAATAATAATAATAATGAAAAGAAAGAAGAAACAAGGGAATCTTAAGAAGAGATCACTTTGGCCAGACCTACTGTGTTCTGGGACTGTTAAATCCTAAAGAGAAATGTTTGGTCCTCCAAGGAAGATCTGTGCACTCAGTCGAGGTGAATGGACAGCTTCTTGTGACTCCTCACTTCCCTGGTTATCCTTATCATGTACACCTATCACCAAGGATGACTTGGAAGCATCTCTTTCTTGAAGAGTGCCATTAGCATGGGAATTTCAGTACCATGCAAGGAAGTAGGTAATATGAGGTAAGAAAGATAAACAGCAAGTAGGTCACTTTTGCCTTTGGCTTAAAGCTTAGGTTAATGCTTATGTGAACGTATTTGTTTATTCTAAATCTGAACTTTTAAGAAATTTCCATGACAAAGCATGCAATATTTTAGAAGTCAACATGGAGACTAGACTTAGCAATAGTAACAAAATGTCCTGAAAACAGGATACAGAAAATAAATTAAAAGATTGATAAGTAATTTAACATATAACATTAAAAAATGAGATTCTTTAGAAATTTGTACAACTAGTACAAATAGCTGATTAAATATTGGATTAAAGATTGTCAGAGATCAAAATTACCAGAACAAAGATTTGACCTACTGCCATCTAGTGGAAATTTAGTTTCTAATTACCTGATAGCTGGTGGGGGTGGAGGAAGTAAAAGAAAACAAAAACTAGCAGTCTAATCTTCAAACTTTAAGGAATCTAAGCAATTACCTTCTCCAGAATTTTTTAACTCAAAGATTTCTGAAGCTGTTACCAAGTCACCTCAGGGTAGTTATACCTTTGTCTGTTTTATATTTTTGGCTTCTGAGTTGACAAGAAAAGATTCTACTTCTAAAAGGTAAATGATATTAAAAGACATGATTTGGTTTCATGTCATCATTATATAAATGTATCCAATAAATGTTGGAATCCCATTGTCACACAAATAGCTGGGGCAAACTAGCAGCTGGACTGAGATCTTCTGATTCCCGTTCTTATTGAAATACTTTTTGGGTAACAGATTTCAAGTCCAGTATTCTTTGTTCCACAGCACAAAGAACTTAATTCACTTTAAAATGGATTATTTCTATGATAATTATTTCAAAGTGACCCTACTATCTCCCTTGAACCATTAAAAACCTGAGTGGAAACACAATCTCAAAATAAGTAAATGGAAATGATATCATGGCTATAAATTTTAAATATGCTATGTCAAACAAACAATAGTTAGTCTAGAGCTCTCTAAGAATAATAATGAACAAGTAACTAGCAAAAGGGTATTTGCTCCCGTTTACCCTAATTTATTTAATTTTAGAGGTGAAATTGATATCGTAAAGCACTTAGCAAAAGACTGTAACTTTTTGACATCATATTATGCTTTCTAAAACATAAAGCTATCAAACTCTGCTACGTTCACTATTCCCAAGTGATTCTAAGTTTTTCTCCAGCTTTTCTGCTTCCTGTTCAGCAAGAGGGTGGGTAAGTAAATGATACAAGTGGAAAATTTTTTGTGAGAGTAGTTGTTATTATTCTGTTTTTCTGAGGGTTTTTTTTTTTCTTTTTTGAGGGAGGTGGCAAAAGTTGGTCATTTTTGAGCGCGGAGCTAGGTGAAAGAGAAAAGCTGAAACAAGAGAAAGGAAGATCCCTAATAAAACAAGCGCCTTCATGATCTGACAGAGGACATAATCCAGAATCCTGCAGAGCTAGGAGTAACCACATTTATGAAAGTTTGATTGCTTTTATACGACTCACTTGAATTTACCACACAACAAATTTTTTGAATAAAATGACATGGAGATTTTCATATTGAGTCTTCTACCACTTCATACAATTTGTATATTTGCAATTTTAAAAACACAGGGGTTTTCCTATATGTATCTTATGTATTCTGTCTTCCTTCATTTGTAATCCAAATGGACATCCTTCATATGACTCTAAATATTGTCACTTCTGTGTCTTAAATCAAGATGTACAATTGTTTATAGAATGAAACCTTAAAATTACTTAAAAGATATATGAAATTTTAAAGAGTTTATGCAACCATAATAATCAAATCAAATAAGATCAACTAGGATTCTAATTTTCTTCCATGTGACTCTTCAATTTATCAGATTTATGATGAAAAATACTACTTTTAGAATCAGAATTATACTTTAAAATCCAAAAGAAGTCATTGTTGTTGAATACATTTCTTTTTTTATACATTATGTACATATTTGATAAATAAGGGAATTTAACTATTATCTTCAGCCTATTTAAAACTTCAAATGGTTCTGATTTTATATGATTGCACTCATTTTGAATAAATAGAACTTAATATATTAGTTGCTGATTATTTCTTTCATGCTCATAAATCATTAAAATTTTAAGATACTCAGCCTTTATCAAGAACCAAATAAAAAGAGAAGCAGCTTGCATGGAGAGGAAATAACTTGAAAATCTCCAAGATACATTTTAAAAGTTGAATTATATATCTTGGAAGAAAATGACGATATTGTCTTACACATTGAGGAAAAAAAAACAATTTCAGTGACAAACAAGGTAGTGTTTTCCATGTACATCTAAATGTGGGCTGGCACCTGGGAAAATATCAAAATTACTAGAAATTTGCTTTTCTGAGCCTCTTCTTTTACTTAAGTGACATATAAAAATCATGGGCAATCAGGACCATTAACTGTCAAAATTCCGAAGGCATCAGTAAGGGAATATATGAAGTATGTCCCTAAAGCAGTTTTTTGTTTTTGTTTTGTTTTGTTTTGTTTTGTTTTTGGCAGTACCAGGGATTGAAGCCAGGACCTCAAGCATGCTAGGTAAGTCTCTACCACTGATCTACCACTGAACCACACTCCCTGAACATGCAGCAGTCTTAATGACAACAGGCTGGTTATTAAATGAAGCCTTTATTTTATCAGAGCAATTTTTATAAAAGAACAAAATCCCATTGTATAACAACAGCAGCCCTTCTTTACCAAGGTTTCCCCTTCTATGGCTTCATTTATGATAAACTTCAATCCAAATATATTACATGGAAAATTCCTGAGAGAATTCATGCATTTTAAAGCACGTCCTATTACGGATAACACTGTCCTACTTCCTCCTATCCAGGAGGTGTGTCCTCCTTTTGTTCAGTGTATCCATGCTGTAGAAGCTACTTGCCTCTCAAGTTACTTGGTAGCCATGTTGACTACCAGATCAATTTACTGTATTGCAGTCCTTGTGTTGAAGTAACCCATACTTTACTTAATAATAGTCCCTAAATAATGATGCTTTCAATTTTAATGCCACTGATTCTTATGCAATATTATCGCAATTGTTCTACTGTATTATGAGAGACTGCTGTCAATCTCTCACTGTGCCTAGTTTATAAATTAAGCATTATCATGGTTATGTATCTATAGGAAAACAGAGAATATATGATGCTTGGGACTATGTGAAATTCCACGCATTCACTAATGATCTTGGAATGTATCCCCCAAGAATAAAGAGTGGACTAATATAAATAAATGTTATTATCCTATAAATGACCCTAGAACATGGGGCTTCATGAAAACATGAAACTCTGTTTTATTGCTGTCCTTCAGTACAAATAGTAATGATTGCCACACAGATAGTTCTCAACCAATATTTGTTGAGTGAATTAGCATCCTGGACTCCTTCCTGCTATTAGTCTCAACAATAGTACTTCATTAATCTAATTCTCAAGTGACTGAGTATAAGTCAACAATTATGCATTCCATGTTTAATGCATATCAGCAAAAATATCTTTGGCTGTAGAAACTATTTTTTGAAAACCAACATTTCAGGACACAATCTGCAAAGGGAAAATACACTCTTGAAAACCACAGAACAGAATAACTGAAAGCATTTTTTAACAAAAAATTCAGCAATTAACTTTATATTATAGTGTAGTTACATAATTAGTAATCTAAAGTGTGTCCCTACTGACAATAGAAAAGGAAATCATCAAAAGTTAGTCTGGTATACCTGGAATAAACTAGAACCATCCATGGGGAACCTGGTGATATGGTCTCTAACTGTTCTCAAGGTTGAAGTCTATTCCTAAAGAAAAGATGTTCTTACAATGGCAAATCTTCAGTGAGTCCTAAAAAGTAAAATAATAGAAGTAAAAAGTAATTCAAATAGGCTTAATGAAATTTTTGAAGAATATGAGCTCATGAGGTCTATCAAGGTAATAGCAAAACTTAACTCCACTGAAAAATGAGTAATTTTCAAAGAACAGAAAAGCTAAATAGATCCTAATACTTGACAATGACATCCAGGACTACATCTTATGATGTTTAATACAATATTAGCTAATTGCTGTTAAATTAAAGAAGTTAGGGATTACTGAAAGGCAACATTATTATTACAGAGCACTAAAAATAAACCATGTAATTTCTTTGCTTTTCTTATAGACATAATCAACCAATCACTACAGCTAAAATATAACACGGCAAAATTTACTTAATCATCATCTTTGTTATTGACCATTCCAAAAAAAAAAAAAGCATGAGCAAAAGTTGAAAGAAACTAAAAGAACTTTAATAGATGAAATTATAAAAGTATCACAAAATCAGCACCCAAACATTCAAATATGCTCTTATTTGGACAATAGTAATATCGTTGATAATTATTTGCATCACTAATATTGATTTAAAATCTGTATGGCCTCGTATATCCCTTTGCTTCAGTCATTAGAGACCTTTTGTGATTTTTTTTTCCTCTATGCAAATGTCAAGGTCTCTAAGTAGGAGATTTAGAGATAGAGGTAGAGGGCTGTGTATGTGTTTGTGAGTGAGAGAGTACACTAAGGAGAAGGTCCTGTACTTCTTAAAATACAGCTCTGTTCAGTCTTAGTCATTTCCAGGTGCAGATAAGAAAGCAATCTGACTTAATTAGCTTGCATTTGAATCCCTGAAACCAGTGGAACTAATGGGAATTTTCATTAGAAATGTAAATAACAGCAATTTTGTCATTCTCCATACTATACAACAAGTAACACTAGACCTTATCTCCTGGGATGCTAGATTTTATTGCAATCCTATTTCCTTCATTGACATTTAAACACACAGGTAAACAAGCTTTACAAAAGTCGATCAAAGATACGAAAAATCTAACATTATTCCACAGGTTTTCTTATTTAATTTACAGAATCTTTCAGGATAGTCATTACTCTCCCCATTTTATGTAAGAAAAGCAAAGCCTATAGCAGTTACACAAGGTCCTAAGCCAGATCTCCTGAATAAACTCTATTTGGTTCTCCCTGACTGTAATAGAACTTGCTACAGGAAGTTCATAGGTATGAAGTATCTGATTCTTAAACTTCAGATACTTAGGCTGTGGATTAGATTTTTGTACAGCACATCCCTGACCACGGGTCTGGCCTATATTCATTCTAAGAGATATGATAGCATGAAACACTAGCCCCACTGTAGTGCTCTTAAATAAAACTGATTTTATAAATTTTTACATATAAGTTAAGACCTTTGTTTTTTCTAATGTATGCAAATAGTAGAGAGGAAAAGTAATCAATGAATGAAATATTATTAGTTGCCAGTAATTATATAATTATGCTAATCTCATTATAAGATTATACAATCTTTTAAGCAGCTTTTAAAAATAAAACTAAAATTTTATGGGGTTAGCCTGAGAATTAAAACAGTGCTTTGATAACTTATTGAGATGGGAAAAAAATTGATGGAAAAAGTGAAATGGAATCGATAAATGTAAGTCTGTATACAATCATGAATACATCACTGTCAGAGTACAAAACTACCTTGCATAAAAATTTACTCAAATACACACAACTTTCTCTTTCCCCTTACATTTTTTACTTTGAAGAACATTGAATATGAATTTATTAACCTTTATAATTGCCATTTCTTGCAAGAATGCATAAAATCTTCAGTCTTTTAAGATGGGCATAACTGTAAAATGAGAAAACTGAAACACAAAAAAAGCTTATGAAACTTGTCCCAGTCATGCATCTAGTTTAAAGTAATGGAATTTAGATTCATAACTAAGCATTTGACCAATGCTCCTTGCTCCTAACACTTCTATAATCACTTACAGAGGTAAGTGATCATTAATTTAGAATTGCTGTAGTTTTCAATATTATTAGCTCTTGTTTTCCTTGTGTAAAATTAAACATTCTGAAAACACATACCTTAAGTACTTTATCACTGCTGTACTTTCTTGGTAAGTTTAAAAAATAATAAAATTAACTGCTAGTCAGGTGTGGTGGCGCACGCCCATAATTCTAGCACTCAGAATGCTGAGTCCAGACAACTGGGAAGCTGAGGCAGGAGAATCTGGGAGGCTGAGGCAGGAGGATCCTTGTGAATTCCAGACCATCCTCAGCTACAAAATGAGCTCAAGGCTAGCCTGAACCACATAGCTAGATCCTGTCTCAAAAACACTAAAAAGAAAAAAAAATTAAGTGCCATATTATTCTTACTTCTTGTCCACAAAGAGGTAATTTTTAGTAAGATAAAAATAAAGGAATCTTGGAAGAAAAACATCATACTATGTTCTAAGTAGAGGAGAATAATGAAGGGTATAGGAGAAGTCACAATATGACCCTAAAAGTGCTAATGAGACAAGGAGCCCATTATGCTGCACAGAAGGGCCTAGTATCTTCAGAACACCAAGAGAATCATTCTGCTTTACCATACACTAGCTAGACTTTCCCAGTACAATGTCTTGAGTTTTATGTGTCAGGGTACAGAACCACAGGTAAAGTAGAATAAATTGAAGTGTGAATCATAAGGTTCACATCTATGGCTTTGCTTTCATCTTTTAATTTAAAGGGCCATAAATCATATAATAATACTAGATACTTTAATTGTAATTACATCTGGGCAGGATGGCACATGCTTGGGATCCTTGCACTCAGGAGGCTGAGGCAGGAGGATCACTGTGACTTAGAGGCCAGCCTGGGCTACATAAGAGACTTCAAGGCTGGCCTACACTACATAGGGAGACCCTGTCTCAAAAAAAAAAGCTAACAAAAAACCTTTTCTAATTATGCTCCAAAACATATTGACATTGAACATTAATAGCAATGTTAAACCTAGAGTTCAGGATGCTAGGTTATTGTCTGTAGGTTTTCTGGTGATTTTTTGGTACCAGGGATCAAACTCACAATGTCCTGCTTGCCAGGCAGGCACTTACGCTGCGGAGCTAAAACCCCAGCCCCTGGTACAGCACGTTTAAGAATGCAATCCTAAGACAGCTGAGGAAAGTAATTAGATGCTGACTCAGCAGAGAAGGTAAATTGTGTACATTTCTTTCTTCTTTGCTTCTCTCCCAAAAGTAAACTGATTCTCTTAAATTCAGTAGTGTTTGATTATGTGCCTTAGATCACAAGCTGAAAACTAGAAAATCTGCCTTAAGCTTAAAATTTATTACTACACGACCAGAAACTACATGATTCTCCTCTTTTAACATTCCGTGGATTTCAGTGGGTCACAGACAGAAGATATGCAATCAGGGCTGAGAAAACGGGGCTCCTTTACATGGCTGGATAGTCAGGGTTTAATGAGGTGGTTAAGTTATATTCTGTGCTTGTCAAATAATAGCTATTAATATTCTCATAAAATAGGGAGCATATTTCATACATACATATCTAGGGGAAAGAGGAAATGGGAGCAATTAATCTAATAATCATTTTTAGAAATTCAGACTTCCAAAGACATTGTAATAATAGCATGAGTTTGCATTAATCTAGTACAGTACTTTACTGTTTTGAAATTGCTTTTGTATTCATTACTTAAAACGATCTGACTGCTTTCTGTAAATACCAAATTATAAGGAATATATTGATATAGATATTATTTTTAGCTCAATAGCTTTCAAATAGTGTTTAAAAATACTAAAATAAAATAAGATTTTAAAGTTGAACATCTACAAAAATGAACAGGAAAAATTACAGTATGGATATAATGTCTGAAAATTATTTTCTGTTTCTATAAACATATAGGAAAACACTGTGTATAATTACTCAGATTAGATGTACAGATATGGGCTTACAAGTCAGGATCCTTGGTTTTAACTTTAGTTTTGCTGCTTATTAGTCACACGACTTTGAGAAGTTGCCTGACCTTCTGAAACTCAATGCTCTTAAGAAGAGAATGATAATAACATCAATGGACCTATTTGAAAATTAAATGTAATAATATGGTAGAGTGCAGAGTGTGGCATTCAGGTTATGCCCAATGACCATTAGCCATTAACCCCTACTTTTTCTTTTCTTGAATCAGCAACCAGATACAGACCAATGGCACTCCCTACTAATGACCTGAAATGACATCAGCAATGCATGAAAACATTCATTTAGACTAAACACACTTGATACTGCCTTTAATGTTGATGATGTTTTAATGGTTAAACAGAAAACCAGTACATGTAAACTTTTTAGCCCAACGTTATCTATTTTTCTTCCATTTTACAAGGAGCTCAACTATTACCGCTTACATTGAAATTTTGCTGTATAAGCAAAAATCTCACTTTTTATCCCTAGTTTTCTAGTTTAAGAGTTGATTTTGGAATAAGAATCATAGATTATGACATTAAATTTTTCCAATATAAGGATAAATGTTTCATTACTTTCTTCTTTTTATCACTTTTTTAGAATTTTTAGGAACTATGACAGTGTAATTCAGACACCGTGTCTCCAAAAGCAATGCACTTATGTAATAACACTTCTTTTATATAAACTGTTTCACATTTCCTCACTTTGTAAGCCTTGAGACATAACTTCTGAACAAAAAATTCTGGGACAACGTTTACCACTTGTCTTTGAGAAACATTTGTTCTTACGTGGGCACAAGTTATTTTCCAGGACTTATGTGGCTCAGAATTCTGTGCTCACATGCTGGGTGAGGGAGAACCATGGCATCATGAAAATGGGCAGAAACCGCAGCACATTGGAAATCAAGATTATTGGCACAACTTATCCATGTAAAATAAAAAGAAAGTGACCCCACCTGGGTTGATTAAACCACTTCTATTATTGAAGATACATATGTCAAATGAATTCAAAAGCATTGCAAAGTGAACCCCAAATATTAGTTTCCAATGTTTCATCACTACAAGAATTATTTGTAATGAATATTAATATTAATGATAACATTAATCCCAGTAGCTGACTATTGTAGGATAGTAAAAACCACACATCGGTAAGATCTAGACTTTTTTCGCCTATAAAGTAGAAACTCTACATATAGTATTAGATAACATAAGTGAATCTAATTTATATTAGTAGTATAAGATTGTACAGTCTGATATGGCTTATTTTAAAGGGGAAGATTATTTGGTATAGTAAGAACATATTGATCCAGTCTTTCTGCATTCAAGAGTCTAATTTCAGGAACTTGAAAGTACTTTTGGAATACATTGGAATAAAGTACTTTTCTTTTTCAAGACTTTTTACAAAATACAGACATTAGCTGATTCTCAGCTCTAAAATTTCTATTTTTCTTAAAATAAAAGCAAAGATGTATATGTTCTTAGGTTATTTCATTTCCTTTTCATCAGTGTAGAGGCAAACAGTTTGAAACAGAATTTTTAAAACATAAAGACAATTTGCAAGCAAATTAACATCATTTTTTTGCCAAGAAATTAATCTCAACTTAGCACTAGTACAGTAGCCTAAAGCATACTTAACACAAAATGAACCACATTTTGGCATTCTAAGATTATATTTGAAACACCTAAAAATACACTTCTAAAGGATTATCCAAGTTTATAAATTTAAATACATGCATCAATTATAACATAAGAATATAACTAGAGATTCTATATATTCTGACTTGTTATGCTTCATAGGTTGACCATTTGAACATCTGACATTCATTGCTTAACTCTTCCAAGTAATTAATTCTTCATACTATTAACATTAGAGCTGTATAGTGCAATTTGCTCATCATGGTATCTTTGCAATTAATCCACAAGAATTATCTATGTTTTATAGGTAAAATGCCAAGCTAAGATGGCTTAATTTTCCACATTTGAAAAGAAAATTAGTTACATGTTTCTAAAACTAGTTATTCATAAAAAATGTGGCAATCATTTTGCTAAGCTTTATTATGAGATGCCATTGAAATGAAAGACATAATATTGATAATGTTAAACTAACATCCATTGTTACCTGGGTGTAATAGTTGGCAGCTATTTGTGTAACCCCTCCTCTACAAATTGCAATATGCTTACAACTAACTAATTAAAATATAGACTTGAAAACTGGAGCAAAATTCAATAGTCTTAGAGCTGAAAATGGAAGATGAGTTCAAAGTGATGTCTGCCTCCAGGGGGCTTTCAGTCTAGTGACAAAGATATGTACACAGATGGTCCTATAGTAACATTGACTGCCACAGACACAATAATAGAGGTAAAAAAGAAAGAGTGGACAAGTGAGAGATTCCAGTCATGATGGCATGAGATGATTTAATTTGATCCTTGAACCAAAGAAAGAGTTCAACTTCTAAAAGGAGGAAAAGCTTTCAATTCAGAGAAAATATCTCTATGCTGGCAGTGTATTTAATTTTTGCAGGTAAGAAAAAAATTAAACAAAGTTAAGAGATTTGTTTGAGGTCATTAGAAGAGAAAGAGCAGAGCTGTTACTGGAATTAACTCCTGGGTCAGGATAGTTCCTGCTATATAACATTGCTTCCTTTCCTAGGTGACACAATTTCTGTGCCTTCACAGTGATCTCCACCTCCCACTTATCTCTCCATGTGGCCACGCCCTTTACAGGATTTAGGTCGGATGTCCACAGAAAAACACTCAGGCATCCATGTCCTCATTTTCAATATGCTACTTTTCACTGTGTCCAAAAAAATCAAGCACATCTAGGTGTATTTTGGGCCCCCTGTCCTCCCCATTCTCCATCATTTCAAAGGAATGGGAGTTTGCACTGTTGCCATATGGCATGCTCAATAAAATTTTGATCCATTCCTTTAAACCTTGCATTTTTCTACTTCATTTTGTCAAGTGTTCCCAATTCTAAGAAATCATAATTCATAGTGTGGGGGAGGTTGCAGATTTTTGGCTCAGGAGAGCGTGCAGATGTTATTCCTTAAGGAAGACGATCATGATTGCCTATATGAGTAATGGCTGTGAGTCGGCTAGGAGCCAAAAGTTCTCTTATACCAGAATGTATTAACCATTCTCCTACTGAAAGAAGGCCCCCAGTAGGATAATATATTATTACACATGATTCAAATTACAGGATCTGCAGCAGGGGAGCTCATGACTGATTCAGGACAGTCACCCCCTGAATACTGATGATGGGATGATGGAATGCCACACGAATTAAAAGAGCCATGGTTTCTAATCTAAATCCTTCATATGCCTTAAAAAGTGACTATGCCTATCATTGTACTCTTTAAGCTTCTTAAATGATCATGCACTGTGATGAAACCTTTGTCGATGCTTTTAAATTTCCAAGTCTTTGAATAATTATATTCAAAGCATTCTGTAAAAACAAAAAAAGACAATGAAACTTTACCTTCTATGCTAGAAAATTGCATCCCTTTAATACTAGTAATGCAATGAAGATATAATTTAATAGAAATCGCATTGAAGTGTGACCCAGTTTCACTCTTTGAGATTCTATAAAGCATCCTGAAATCTCACTTGCCACATGTTATAGCTTCTCTAAGTTATCTCTAGAACAAATGACTTTATCCCTGGTAAGCTAAATACAAATATGCAAGAAAATATCGTGTTTCCAAAGGTTGCTTGGTGATAAATGAATCCATCCATGAATATTATTTCATTTGGTACATTTTCGTTACATAACAATCCCATAAATTTGCTACAGGTATTACAACGTGACTGGAGATCAGGCATATTTCTAAAAACACCAAGGCAGATATTAAATACTGCATTTTCTGAAAAACAAACTGCTTTCCTTCAACATATTCTAAAATAATATGTAAGCTGGTCCCTCAATTTCTTTTCAAGCTGGTTTTTGTATTCAGTATTTCTAGTAAATGGATGCAAATCAGGTGCATTGTGCTGTGATGCGAAGGGGGAGATTTGTCCAGAAATGACCTCAGTTCTATTCATTAATAAAATGACATGTTGGCTGAGAGCAGTGAAGAATGAAATATAGCAAGAGTGAACTTTCCTCCGTGTGACAGATGCACATAAGTGCTATTTGGATAAAGCCCTGTATGTAAAATGGCCACTGCAGCACAAAATCTGGAAACAGTAAAGGAAGCTCTAAGATGCAGATTTCTTGGACAAACTGCAACTTCCATGGCAATGCACCCACTTTTCTCTATTACCTGGCACATGTCTAATCCCAACTTGGAGAAAGCATGTATTCACCAGAAAGGGAATCAGATAAAATAAACAAGGGTTGTATTTTGTTTCAAATATCATTATCTTAAAAGAAAGAGAAGAAAAAGTAAAAGCTATCAGAGAGCATGTAGCCACATTTTTGCATAGTGGTTTAAATTATGCCGGCAGAATAATTAATGGAAGGACCTAATATGGGGAGGGGGTAACAGGAAAGGGGGGAAGGCTATGTTAAACAAAGTTCATTACTGCATGATGTAAATGAGTTTCTCACCAGTGATGTCACTGATTGGCTGAGCTGCAGAGCTGGCTTCGAGCATGGCCGGATTGGCTGCTAGCTCTTCTGGTGCCTGCCTGCTTGGGCAGCGGTTGAACCAGATATTTTCTGTCTCTCTTGTTGTCGTTTGAAGCAAATCTTGTTCAGCCCAGCTGTGTCTCCATAGTAGTGGCACCCTAAGAGAGAGTCTCCCTCCTGCTTCCCACAGCTCGTCTGTGAGGCGGTCGCTGCTGTGAAATACCAGCCCTTGGCACCAAGCCCAGACAGCATTCTCAGATCCATCTATAACACACACATACAAAAAGAAAAATAAAAAAGCAGTTCTTTCATCTGAATTGCATCCTAAGGAGGATTAAGAAGGCTTCTATTGCTACTGATTTGTGTTCTTTCAATTTGATGGTTAAAATAGTTTATGAAATACAGTATCTTCTCATCTGCAGTAGAACACCATTGGAAAAAATTGGTTAAAAAGAAGGGGGAAGATGCCCCTTTCCCAGGTTTACCTTGATTACAGAAAAATAATTCTTCATTTTCCTCCTAAGCACCATAACTAAGGTTTTTGGTCCTCTAGCAGAATTTCAAACTCTCACCAGATTTCTAATTACAGCCGAGTCATTATTTTCAAGTTAAGACATGGGATCTTAATTAGCATTCTCTTTTAGCTATGCGAAATGAGACAGGGCATGAAACAGAAACGATCTATGGAGAGGCAGAGAGAGAGAGAGAGAAAAAAAAATCTGTGCAGCTTTTACAGTTGAGCTGACACCCCCTCTTTCCCCACTCTCCCTCCACCCCCCTTGCAAAAAAGAATGCAGTCATATGAACTTTACCAGACAATGGAGTACCTACAGGCTCTCCCCTAGACAAGTCCTTTATAACCAGCCACTGCTATGTGCTGCAGACAGTGGCCAATCGGCAGGCTCCTTTCTGCAGCAGGGACACAATAGGTGCATTGGCCACACTGTCCTCCTAGACCCTGACAGCAGTTCAGGTTCATTTATTGTACACTGGAAGGCGCATATGTCTTTAATATTCAGTGTGAAATTATCAGTGTCGCTGCCTTTATTTCACCGTAATTACATCAACCTAATTACCGCGCACAAGCTGCAATAGCACTGTTTGCACAGAGTGGCGCATAGGCATGCATGCCGTCAAAATATGCATGAACATGCTCGCTTATTTCAATAATAAAATTCACCACTTATTTCCTTCGCAGAGCTTAATGCTTCTTCTAGGACACTTTGGTGGATATAGCCGTCATTTTCCCCCCCTTCCCAAAGAGAAAATTGTGTGTGTGTGTGTGTGTGTGTGTGTGTACGTGAATATGTGTGTGATAATTAAAACATTATTCTAGCCATCTATTGAGGTGAGCTATGGGGGTGGAACTTAGTCAGCAAATAAAGGTTATTAAGGACCTAAGGCATTTTTCCAGTACCACTATGCATACGAGTGAAGTAATAAGTGTATCTGTGTGCGTCACGATAGCCATGCTCAGATGCCGATTTATTTGCAGTTCACGTATCATGAGCATCTGCATATCTCTCATTTATATTTTTCCATATTACATAATTATGGCACGACTTGCAACACTAATTTAAAATAGTTGAAAAATTAAAATTTCATTTTTTGTTGAATTAATAGAGTTGGGTACACAGTATATGGTATAAGCTGCCTGCAAATATTTTTCTCTTTTATGCATGTTGTATTTACATATTCATGAGCAGAATAACTGTTATTATCACTGATTCTGCAGCAGGAGATGACAAGGCATGATCCAGCATACAGATGTATTAATTTCTAGGGGGAGAATAGTAGCAGAGAATGACTAGAAAATGTTTAGAGGTTTCCTTTGGGTGTAACTTATTATATAACTAAGGACATGTATAAAGAACCTCCCAAAACATGTATAGTACAATGAACTTGGAAAGTAAGGCCACTCTGTATTGTTAATGATCATTCATTCACACTGTAAAGACCCAAGTATTTTGAAATGGAGACATCTGATTCAGCACTTGTAGGTAAAATCGCATTTGTTTTAAGACTGCTTAACAATTCAGAAAATAGAGTGTCCTTAGAAGCTCTGTATTTATTTTCACTATTTCATAATTTGCTTAAGTCTTATTTCAAATCAGAATGCTAAATATTAAGCATTGATTATTTCCTGAGGTGAAATCTCAGCAATGTTTACCTGTATTTATCAGTTTACTTTGATTTTTCCTTCATTATACTCTAATTTGGAATAGATTTTATTATTATAATAAGTGTGTTAGGAGAAATAATAATTCACTTATATTTATATGGAAAGGTATGTAACACATCATTTCCCTACACTAGTGAGAAAAAATAAGAAAGATTTTTATTCAAAGATTTACAATCTTTTCTTTTTAACATTTGAAAAATTTCTATAAGAAAACACATTCAAGTTGATTTTAAATGAAAAGATAGCTTTTCTGTCTGTACTTTCCCAAAATCAAGTTTTGGTAGAGGTAGAGGGAGATAAACTCCTAAATACACTGAGAGAGCACAAGACTAAATCATTAAAAACCACAAATAATATTAAACTACAATTTTATTCATGAGTTAGTACATGCATTTAAATTAAAATGCTTGACGCAAAAAATATGTTATATATTTTAAATATATATAATGTAAAATACATTTTCTCTATATGACTACAGAAAATATTTAAAGAAAAAGCAAGTCTTAGGCAACTATTTTGTTCATTTTTTGATGATTCTATTATCAGAAAGTAATTTTTGTAAATAGCTGGTTAAATGAAAATTTACTATTATATATGAAATTAAATATTTAACTTTCTCTCTCTCTCTCTCGCTCTCTCTCATAAATATGGCTATGCTTTCATTGAGCAGGGGATAATAAGCAACTCTCTACAAATTTCAGTTGTTTGATCTGACATTGCAAAAAAGCTTGAGAAAATCAAGGAAATCATAATTCATTGCTATTTTGATAAGTAAAAGTAAAAAATAGGCCTAACTGTCATAATATCACATAAAGTTATATTTCACTAACATATAGAATGCGCTTAAAAATCTTACTGGTACACAAGGTATTATATGAAGTGTATTTTTATAAAAACAGATTGTTAAATGCTCCAAACATGGCCTACTTAAACAAGTATTTATAAACAACTATAAATAAGGGAGGACTGTCTCAAGTATTCATTCGAATTTATTAACATAGACAAGTAAGGCTTTCTAGAAACAGTCTGGTTGTTTGAGTTCTTAGAGATACTTGAAAACAATGTTGTGCTTTTTATAGTATTCTCTTACTGGATTTTACTATTCGTGTCACAACTCCAATACAAATTATAATTTTAGATTTTAATATAACACTCAAATCTAAAATAATTCAATGATTATCTGAAATAATGCAACAATGCAAAGGTTTTGTAAAGAAATCGTATTTGGATTCATTTTAGTAGACAAATTAGACCTAATCGGTACCCTTAGACACTGAAACCACTAGTTTTGATGTGGCATCCAAAGAAAATTAGTAACTAGTTTGTGCATAGGTGGAAACCCATCATGCTGCCATTCCTTATTAGAAATACAGTTCTGACCTGCTGCTGTCAGGCTATTCTTAATTGGTTGAGTTTTACTATAGATAAGGAATTGATGGCCCTTTCTCATAAGATCAAAGACACACATTTATAAGATAACTGTATGGAGAACGTGAGTGCCATCTGTGTTCCCAGGGCGGGGGAAAGCAAACTTCTTTACCAAGATCAAAAGCATAACCTTAGATTTATAATCACGATGAGCTCACCAAAATAGTCAAGTCAGCACAAATTGGCGGTAAGAATGTGAAATAGCTGCCAACCATATTAACTTTATAAATAATACAATGCATTCTCCAAGAAGAGCCAACTTGGAAAGAGATACAAAGCCAATAAATTAAAAAGCAACTTGTCAGACTCCTAACGTGACTCATTCTCTTAAAAAAAAAAACTCAGATTTAATAAGTGTGGAAAATATTCATGGTGAAATTAACATCAAAAAAAAACACTGCTTGTGGCTGTTTACGTCTCTGTCTACACAACGACAAGCACTCAAATGACAAAACAAGATGCAGTTCATCGTCAGAATGGCTCTAATATCTGGCACCTCTGGTACCCACAATCTCATGGCTTAACATTTCAGCGTCTATGTTTTAAGTTCCAAACGTGCAACCCTTGAAGTTTTTCATAATCATTTTTATGAGATAAGAGAAGCATATGTTTTAAAAGGGGCTATTAAGGGCACCCTGTCCACATTTCATGTTTAAAGGACTCTAATCAGTGTACAGTTAGGGCTTATCCTGTTTATACTGACCTCAAAAAGGTTACCAAAGCATACTTGCACCACAGTTTTGAAGACTGGTTTCTTTCTCAAAATCCCTCCCTTGTGTTGATTAGGATTGCTTATTAAAGGTGCATTTTGTACATACAGTATAGTAAATTATGGCATTAAATATCCAAAAGAAAGAATATTTCAACACAAATTAGAAACCTAAGAAAGAAATATTCCATAGGAAAAAAGTCACAGTTTTTAGTGACTGTTAATATAACGGTCTGTTATTATTATTATCATATTTCTCCTACATAAAATAAATGGCATAAAACTTAGAAAAATGGAAATCATTCATTTAACAAATTGACAACAAACACCTAAAATTGTCTGAGTGTTTTTGTGTAATGATATTAATCTAAGTAAACATTGTTAACATCCAGCATAAATTAGAAATGTTTTACTCAGTCTAAGAAATAAATCTAGAATCATATTCATCATCACTGTTTTTTAATTGTAGTTAATGCATAGTAATTGTATAAATTATTGAGCTTGAGAATAAAATTTTCATGTATGTACATAACGTGTTTTGATTGTACCTACTCTCCCTACTATCCTCTTTGATCTACCTTCTTAACCGTCTCTTACCCCCTTCCCTTTCTTTAATAGTCCCTTTTCTAGTTTTAGGAAACTATTTTTTAATTTTGTATATGGAAGAAAACACAACACTAGTATTTCTGTTTGTCTTCCGATATTTACAATGATGATCTCTAGTTCCACCTATTTTCCTGCAAAGGATATGATTTCATTCTTCTTGTATTATCTTTTATTTTATTATGGCTGAATAATATTTTCTTTGTTTATTCATCTACTGATCAGGATCTGACTACATATCTTGGCTTTTGTGAATTTGGTTGCAATTCATATGGTTATGCAGATATCTCTTCTGCATGTTGATGTGACAGTTAATATTGCCAACTTGATTGGCTTGAGGATTAGCCCATTAAAGCACATTTCTTGTTGTGCCTGTGTGGAAAAATGTGTTATTTTAAGCAACAATGTTACAGTTATTTGTACATTAATAAAGAAGTAATTACTTTTGAGTAGTAAAGGTTTTAACTCCCTGTTTTCTAGAAGAGGAAGAAATGATAAATCCACATTTCTAAAGTCTAAGCCTATTCTTTGAAAAATAGGACACTTTGTCATTGATAGTATTTTGGATGCTGTCCATTTGGACACCTCTGTAGGGTTTGCTAAGGTAGGGTAACTGATCCTACAGGGTCTTTGGAGCACTGCATTACTTCAAAAATTCATGGCATTTATTTGACATATTTGCTCTGGGAAAAAATTATTCTCATGCTATATAGCTTCTAAATTTCCACTTCAAGCTTCTACTGGAAAAAACAATCTTCTTGAACTCATAGCATTTTCCAACAAGACAAGTGAGACTCTGAATCCTCTATAAATTTTGTGATTGGAAGTAGTTGATAAACTTCATCCAGCCCCTCATTTCCTTGACACCTTATACAGGAATTGAAAACATTCTCTATATTCTTTAGCATGGCTGCTCACACGGAACATCCAAAGAACATAATTTTCTCAGTCCATGTCCAATCGAGCTCTGTGGCTAGAGGAAGACTTCTATCCCATCCAGCGCAACTTATTGGTGGTCCTTTTAAGAAATATCACTTTTGGAACCCATTCGAGAGAAATTTCCCTTTATTATATTATACACTCTTCCTTCATAGTGAGCCACCCCCCAGTCACTTTCTTCACCTTTTGACATATGACATAATGGTCATAGGAAAACATGGCAAATACAAGTTTTAGAGATAAAAATGAATTTGCTTATTTTCAAAATAGTATGCTGACTCCTATCTGAAAATATCAGATTTGATCCAAAAAATCTCTTCATTGGAGGTGCTTCTTTTCCTCTTCTTTGTTTCCAGAATGAACAAAGAAAAAATAAAACAAAAGTTTTGTATGTACAAAGCAATCATATGACTGGTGACTGACCAATCTGACCTCAGGAAAAGAGAATCTAAATAGATAAAGCCAAAAGCCATCTTCCCAAAATTCAAGAATTGTAAGCACCAGGTGTTTTGGGAAGTAGGAATTGAAAGTGATAGAAACAAAGAAATGGTTAGGCTATGTTTATGAAGAAGTTACTCCATTATCTAAAGAAGTTAAAACAGAGTTAACATAACTAAGTATGAGATTTCTATACTCTAAAATGGAGCTTTAAGCCAGTGCATAAGTTCTAGATACTGAGACTCTCCGTATAGCATCTTCTTTCCCAGGTTGGCTCTCAAAATAACTTCTTCATCTTTATCCTCTAGGAAGAGCTTTAGAATGGTCCATAGAACAATATGACTAAACAAGAAAAGTCTTAACATAACATGGAACAGTGATGACTAGTTACACAATCTTCTTTTGTAGCATAGATTTGTCTCTAGAAAATGGCCACTGTACAAGAGACTATATTTCTTCCATCAGACTATACATGTACATACAACATGACTAATGAAATTTAAGTGAAATCAATGTGTATCTTTCCTAGATCTGGCTATCCAGGTGGATATCCTTCCTGTGAGTCTATACAGATATTATCCAGGGTAATTTCAACCATTACATATGAAAGAGGCCAAAACTTTTGTTTGTCTAAGCCATTAAATGATTGGAAAGGATATTTTTCAATGTATTTATTTCTTCAGTAATATTATGTAAGCCAGAAAATGTTTATAACTGTGAGCCACTTCACACTTTGGAAAAATTTACTATAATAAATGACTAGCTAATATACACCTCAATTTTGTCAGCCAGATACAATTGCACCACCAAATGACATAAAGCAAATTTATAGTTTTAGTTTATAAAGCCCAACTTCAAATATTCTGCCAGCCTTGTAGACCATCTTTCTTACTAAACAAAAATACAGGATACTGACAATAAATGATTGAAAATAAACAATAAAACAAAGAAGAGACAAAATAGAAGACACAACATTATTCCAGAAGAATAAACTTTTTAAGAGAATATTATTAATATAACCTGAAATATATGAAAAACTGCTGCATCCAGGAGATAACAAGATGCTACAAAAAGATCATTTAGATAACAAAAGTTATTTAAAGTTTATTCATTGAATGGATGTTGGTGATATATATTGTTCTGTAATTTTACTCTAAATTTCTGGCAACCAATAAAATGCTTAGAAGGAATATTTGAAAAAAAGAAACTAAGAAATAAGAGGGAAAGAAAGAAAAAATACACTTCTACCTGATTCCAGTGTCAAATTAATAGGTAAATAATTATAATTGATATTTTCATAAAATTAGAGAAAAACATGGAGAATTTAATAAACACTAAGGTACTCATTTCTTTTCTTTTCTTTTTTTTTTTTTCTTTTTTCTTTTTTTTTTTTTGGTGCTGGGGATCGAACTCATGACCTCACGTTTGCCACACAGGCACTTACGCCGCTGAGCTAAACCGCCAGCCATAAAGTACTCATTTCAAAGAATAAAATGGAAATTCCAGAACCAAAAATAAACTGAACTTGGAGGTAAATTTATTGTGTTCCATAAAGTTTAGAAACAATAGGCCAGAGAATCCGTGAACTGAAAATAAGTCATAGAGCAGAAAGAATGAAGAGAATAAGGGACACATGGGCAATACAGAAACTGCTAAGTTAAGTGTGATAGGAGTTCCAGGAAGTGAGGAGAATGAGGGTGGGGCAGAAACTTACACAGCATTTTTCAAACTGATGAAAGAAATCAACTCATAAATTCAAAGCACTGTACAAAAATGAATTAGGAGAAGTGCACAGAGTTTTATAGTGGTGTAATCATTATAAACTAAAACCAAAGAGAAAATTTTGATAGGAGGAACAAGGTGATCACCTTCAATGCAACACTAATAAGAATTACAGCTGATCTTTCAAATGACAAAATCAAAACCAGAAGATGATGGAATGTATATGAACATTATTTTAGGCATTCAAAAAGTTATTCTTCTAGCACAAGATAAGAGAAGAAATACTAAGAGAAGTCTCCAGACTGAAGGAAAATAATCACTGATGAAAGCAGCAGGAAAAGTAATAGACAGATAATTATGAAGGTACCTATGATAACTGGGCTTTTAGGACTCAAAACATCTATAAAGTAAAATATCTAACAAAAATACCAAAAGGAGTACATAAACAGAATCAAACTGTAATAAGATGCTTGCTTTACTAGGGAAGTGGTAGAAGAACTAAATTCAGACACTGTGGCTCATAAGATAATCTCTAAAACAATAATATAAAAATGCATAACTAAAATCTAATGACATGATAAATGGAATGGAAGACTTCATTAATAGAAAGAAAGGTAAAAGAAGGAATAAAACAAAAGAAACTGGCAATATTATTGATTTACAATGAACTGCCTCAATAACTATATTAAAGTTGAATACTTAAACATACTCAAAGGTGTTCAGATTAAATATAAGATATAATTGAACAATGCTGTTTATAAAAGACAAATTTAAATAAAAGGACAGAGATACATTTACAATAAAAGTAAATCATAGAACATCCTAAAATGGTACATTACAAATCAACCAAAAACAAAAACAGCAAGACTACAATACTATCAGACAAAGTAGAGTCCATGGCAATTTGAAATATTGTGGGAGATACACGGAACATTTCCTAATATATAATAAACAGGTCAATTCAACCAGAAGCCATAACAATTCCAAATTTATATTAATCTACTATCACAGCTTTAAAATACAGAAAAAGTGGATACTTTTTTTAGAAAGATGATTATAAGGGCAAGATTAATCAAAGTAACTTTTGAACATAGAAAGAATATTCCAGTAAAAATTCAGCACTTACGTTTGCCTTTTCAAAAAAATATATGGAACATTATATTCATGAATAGCATAACTTGAATATGTACTGATCCTTAATACATTTATCAGCAAATTTCAAAAGATCATATTCATACTACACATTTAATGTGATCAATGTAAACGTAAATTTTAAGGTCAATAACAGAGTTATATAGATAACTCAAAACTGTCCAAAGAATTAAAAATTAAGGAAAACATTTTTAAATCAACCCATGTGTCAAACAAAAATCCAAAGTAAAAATTAGAAAATATTTTAAATGCATGTAAATATGTATAACTTATCAGACTCTGTGACATAGTTGTAAATTTAAACAGTGATCAGAGCACATTTATTGATTTAAATGTATGTATTAAAAAAGGAAAAATATTAAAATTTGAAAAGTCATCCAAAGAAGATAGGAAATAAATTAATATCCATAAAGTAAATGGAAAAAATAACTATTGAATGTAAAAATCAGTGAAACAGAAAGCAGTCACAACATAGAGAAACTGTTAAAAGACAAAAAGCAGATTCTGTCAATATAATTTATAGTTAATTCATCTCCAGAACCACTCACCATGAAAAAGAAGCAACGAAATAACACTAACATCAAGAATTTCAAAAGAAAAGGAACATAGATTAAAAAAAATCATTACAAAGGTACGTAGAATCTATTAAAAATAGCATTTTACCAATAATGGAAAAACTTTGATGAAATAGACCAATCTTCAGAAAATGTATCTTGCCAAATTAACACAAAAAGAAACAAAAAATATGAGTAGTCATATTTATTCAATAAATTGAGCATCAGCCAACATTCTCCTTAGAATCAAAATTTCAAAGCCAAGTGACTGTATCAGTTCATTTTTTCAAAAATGTGATACAGATTCAATATCAATTTCATACGCAATCGCTCAGAAACCAAAAATAGATGAAACAGTTCCAAACTGATTTTGTGAATCTGGTATAACTCTGATACCAACACCTGAAAAGATTTTACATATAGAAAATAAAACCACAGAATAATTCTCACAAATATAGAAACAAAGTTCCTAAGCAATAACTAGCAAACTGAAGTTAAGTACTATATGTACAAAGAGATGAAATATCATCAATGAAAGTTTATTCTAGGACTACAATGTTGGTTTACTACTTAAATTCAGTATAATTCACCCATTAAATGTTAAAAACAATATTATGTAAACTTCCAGCTAGATAAAGAAAAAAACTTTGATCAACTTCAACATCCATTCAAGATAAAAGTCATCAAAATAAAAGAAACTTCTTAGCCAATAAAATATATAATAAATAAATAATGTAATTCTTAAAGATAAAATCTTGAATATTTTTCCTCTTAGGAACAAAGAGAAGGATTTCACTATGAATACTTATAGCTAGCATTGTCTTAAAGTCCTTAATGCAGAATAAGACAAGAAAATAAATTTTTTCTCAAAGTTTTTTTTTCAGTGAATATGTTAGGATAATAAAATATCCCTACTTTTAAGATTACATACAAATCAACTGACAGTATATGATAGACCTAAAATGAAAGCTAAAACATGAAATTTTGAGTACCAACGACGTTGCTCAGTAGTAGAGCCCTTCCTTAACACGACCAAGGACTCAAGTTAAATCGCCAGCACTAAAAAAACAAACAAAAAAAGTTAGTGAGTTTCTTCAAGCCTTTGAGATATTCATATATTTCTTAAACAGTAAAAAGTGGCTGGCTAAAAGGAAAGTACTAATATATTATCATGCATAAATTTAGAACAAAGATTCACCAAAAGACACCATTGAAAGAGTAAAAATACAAACGTAGTAAACAATTGCATTGATGCCTCTAGTTCTTCATATTTTGCCATCAGACTCTTCAGTGCCTTTCATTGAGGTAGACTCTTCGCTTGGTTTTGTATTTGGCTGGCTGGTTTGCTTGACTAAAATGATGTTAACAGGTGTCAGAGATTTTTTATGTTTCAATTTTTATTTTTTTAAGTATTACATGTTTACAGTACATAATGAAACTCTGAAAGAGTTGAACATTTGTAAGTTCCTCTTCTTCTGGCATGAACAGAAGAGAATGTTCAGAGTAACTGGCTAGAAAGAGAGTCATAGATGAGTTCCTGTAGCTTCATGAATTGAGACCATGCCAAATCAATCAATGAGCAGCCATCCAGATGCGTGAATAAACCCAGTCAAGCAGAGCTACCTTGTTTACCCACAATTGACTATAAATTGTGAGAAAGCCCAGCTGAAATAATCTGAAACCTAGACTTTTAAATTAATAAATGCTATTGTTGTAAGTCCTTCAGTTTTTATTATTTTTGTTAATTAGTTTTTGTAGCAACAGATAACGGATATAGCAAGATACTCAAAAACAGTAGCAATTAAAACTGATGCTGCCAAAAATGCAAATATCTGAAAATTATCCAATTGCTAAATTAATGTCAGAACAAAATAATTGTACTGCACAATGATAAAAATAAACTATTGACATATTCAACAATAAAGATAAAATGTAGAGCTGAGTCGCAAAAATATATATACCCCATAATTCCTTTTATATGAAGCTCAAAAACAAGCATAACTGATCAGTAAGTACAGTTTATCTCTGGGGAGAAGCAGTTATTAACAAGAGCACAAGAGAATCTTCTGGGTTCCATAAATACTTTATATCCAGATCTGCCTGGTAGTTATACGCAGGCATGCATACATGTGGAAATGTATCCAGATGTCCAGATGCAGTTAAATTCTAGACTATATATATATATATATATATATATATATATATATTCAGTACTAAAAACTATAAATCTCATTGAAGATAAGCTCCAAAAAAGAAAAGAAAATATCCAAAGGAAGAAACTATGAGACAAGAACCAAGCAAACAGTGGACTAGAGAAGAAAATCTCCAAGTGTAAGTCCAGGGAAACTGTAGTGGCTAGGCAGCCAGTCCAGACTGACAGCACATGACTCAGTAAGAGAGTGAAAAATGTCATTAGAGAACCCTCTTGCCATGGCCCTATTTTCATATACTTGGGAATTAATATAGGATTGAGCCCCACCTTGATGTGCATTGTTGATAATTCCACTTTCCCTGTTTTGGGCTGTTGCCTGACAATTTGAACATCTTCATTTCACCTCATGAACATACCCTGCTTTTATCTTCTCTTGAGACCTGGAGCTGACCTTTTTGAGTTTACAAAAAAACACAGTTCATTGTACTCACTGTACTCATTCATATTCCTGACAGGTGCTTAGTAACTTTGCATATGTTGTTTTTCTTAGTCTCCTTGATAATCAATATCCAAATCGTAAATAGCATTTAGTACAAAATCATTTTTCCTATTAATATTATTCATAATTTTGGAGATCAATACAACATGGTAGTAGAACCAAAAGTTTAAGAAAAAATTTGAAAGCATGTAGCATTAAAAACAAGAAGAAAATAAATTAGTCCCTGTAATAAATTCCTGTAATGCAGATATGTCAGAAAAGAGATGCAAGTCTGTCTTTCTAGCTAGCCTCCCTTTGGGAAAAAACATGATTCTAATTCAAATCAATATAGTAGAATTTGGCCAAGGTTTTCTTAGACCATCTGAAGTTTGAAAATAATATTACAGTAACTAGTCAAAGACTTTATTTTAGCTGTTTATCTTGGTAACAGGTTGCTTATATAATACCCACCCAAAGATATGAATCTAAAGTTATTGCCATATAATTAAACTGTTATGGGGGTAGATTTTTAAAAACTAATTCCATTTATTGGTACATTTTCGATATACCTAATAATCACATTCATCATAATGAATTTGTACCTGTTACACGACATAACTTGATTCTTTTTCACCATTCTTCTACCCTCCCTTCAACCCCCCTCCCATCCTTATTTAAAAAGCTTTGTTTCCTTTTTTTGCCTTCTTGTCTCATCAGTTTTTTCTTTTCCCTTACTTCCTTTCTCCCTCCCCCTTTCTTCACATCATCAAACATAGTATACAAACCTGCAGAATTACATAAAGGCAGTCACACACAACAATTATACAACTGTAGTTCTTTTGCCCCTTGGATTCCTATCCTTGGCAGGTAGGAAAGGATCCATAGTTGAGTACAATAGCTCCTTCCCAGCAACAGCCTGGTAATTCAGATGATAAGATTTGGATAGGAATCGTACCTGAAAGGCTCAAGTTTAGCAGGCCTGGTGCTCAGTGTGAGGGCCTTTAAGAGGTAACAGCATTGTGAGGTCTCTGACCTTATGAACTGATTAATTTGCTAATGGATTCATAGTTTAATAGGCTTTTGCAATTTTAGGAAGTGAGACCTAGTTAGAGGAAGTAGGTCACAGAGGATGCCTTTGAAGGGTGTGTTTTGCTCCGGGCCTCTTCCTTTGTCCTCTGCTTCCTAGCCATTATGAGTGCACGACCTTGGTCCACCGCGTGCTTGCACCATGATGGCTCCCACAGGCCCAGAAACAATGCAGCCAAGTGACCATGGAATGAAACCTCTGAAATTGTGACTCAAAATAAATCTTCTTCCTTTAAACATGGATGAAAATCTAATGCATTAGGTTGTTTTGTCTCATGAGAAACTAGTCCACTGAAAGAAAGAGAGCCAGTACCTTTCTTGATTACTGACATTTGCCAAGACCAGGAGAGATTCAAGTTCATTAAGCCTGTCTCTGTCTACAGACCCCTTCCCTAAGGGGAAATCACCAGCTTCACTCCCTGCAGTCATGAAATGGATTTTTCATCAGCCGCATTACTTTTATTTCAACCACTCTCTGCACAAGATATTGCTGCATGAAGACTTTCAAAGAACAAAAAATCACTGAAAACATAATCTTGGAGCCTCTCTGAGATGTTTTCATGAATTACAATAGATTTTTTTTCCTTAGCACCAAAGGGAAAACCCTACATCTTCACCTAAACTGTGACTGAGAAGATGGTTCTCAATGTCCCGTAAGCAAGGTCATTTCAATAAACACTAGCTCAAGTTTGTAAAGTCCACTGAAATATGCTACAGTTCAAGGTGTATTTATATGCTATCAGAAGATGAAAATTTTGTCACCAATCACATTCTTCTTTTTGCTTTGATTCTAGAAAATGTGAACAACTTTTGTCTTGTTATTTTATTTGTCTGCATCCAATAACATGATCTTGTCTTTACATGTCTATTCTTACTTAGTGCTTCAACTTCTAACGTCTCAAACAGGTAGGGCTATGTTAGTTTTCTACTGCTGCTGAAACTGATTATCAAAAACTGAATGGCTTCAAACAACCTAAGTGTATCACCTTATCATTCTGTAATGGAAAGACTGAAATGGGTCTTCATGAGCCAAAATCGAGGATTTAGCAGGCCTAGGTTTCCTCCAGAAGTCAGAAGGGAGAATCCTTTTCTTCACCCATTCCAGCCATTCTTCTAGGGACCACACATGTTTTCTGGCTGGTGACTCCTTCATTCTTCAAACACAGTAGTGCTGCATCTCCCCAACTCCCCTCCTCTAGTTAAAAGTCCCTCAGATTCTGAAATTTTCTATTTTTATGAGACTTTGTGATTCAGTGAGCATCTATGGATTGGCATCCTTAATGGTGTCTGCATTTGCAATTCTTTTTGTGCCATGGGATATAACTTTCCTTGGTGCTAGGGATTAGGGACACGGAAAGTTTGGGGAACACTTATTCTACCTACCATCAGCAACATTCTTTAAAAATAGAGACTTACTACCCAATAAAAAAATTCAACTTGTGGAAAATCTGGGGTCAAAAATGATAAGCATAATTCCACTAAAAATTGAAAGAGCTGATATTACTAGACAGAACCCGTCAGCCTTGGTGTACGAAATACAAGGTGTACTCAGAAAGACAGGAGGAGAAGCTGGAAGAAAATAGCCAGCCACCAACAAAAAGGCCAAGACATCAGTGCTCAGTTATTTTCCCAGTCCTGGCCTTCCACCAGATACAGATGTTTCACTTTTTGTTTTCTTTCTTTCCTTCTCTGTCTCTCTGTCTCTCTGTCTCTCTCTCTCTCTCTGTCTGTCTCTGTCTCTCTCTCTCTCTCTCTCTCCTTTTTTTCTGTACTCTCAGCTCCACACGCTTTACTATTTGACCCATAAGGCTAAGAAGGAAAAATGTGGATACAAATTCTGAGCAAAATGCTTGGGGGAAGCCTTTACCCACTACACTCCAGGCTGAGAAAATGCTGCAACGAATTAATTACCAAGAGTTTAACTTAGTCGGGGTACTCAGGTAACCAGTCTGGGAATACTTATCAGTGACATGGGAATGCTGAATCAAGGTAGGTAGATGATAGATAAGATGATAGATAGATAGATAGATAGATAGATAGATAGATAGATAGATAGAGATAGATGATAGATAGATGATAGATAAGATGATAGATAGATAGATAGATAGATAGATAGATAGATAGATAGATAGATAGATAGAGATAGATGATAGATAGATGATAGATAGAGAGATAGATAGATAGATAGATAGATAGATAGATAGATGATAGATAGATAGACAGATTCAAGAAAAAAGCTATAGACATGTCACCAAAATGCAGGCAGCTGTTAAGAAGTTGAATATTCATTTCTCCCTTTTCCTCAGTAAATGTATGGGTTTCTTTTTGCTTGTATAAAAAATATATCATGATCCTGATGGCTTAAAACAACACACATTTATTTTCTTACAGTTCTGGTGGTCAGAAATTGAAATGAGTTAAAATAGGTTAAAATGAAAGTGTTGGTAGGGCTGCTTCCTTCAGTAGGCTTTAAGGGCGAATCTGGCTGCTCCTTGTTTCCAATTTCTGCCCGCTACTTACATTCTTGGGATCCACAATTCCTTCTCCACCTTCAAGCATCACCTTATTCTTTGCTTCTATTACCACAGCTTCTTCTTGACCTTTATCTCTGAGGCACCCATGTGGTGATAGTGGGCCCACTAGATAATCCAGGATAATTTTCTGTCTCAACATTTCTGACATAAGCACACCAAGAAACACTCTTTTGCTATGTGAAGTACTACAGGCAAGATCTGGTGATTAAGCCAGGGCCATCTGGAGAGCCTTCCTCTGTGTACCAAATAGAGTAAGCATGATTTGCAGTTGGGTGTATTGCCAGATGGAATGGAGGTTGTATGTTACAGTCTTTTTCTGTAACAAGGTGTGACTGTATGACTATGTTCTGGATAACACAAGTGTCACATGAAAATTTCAGAAAGTTTATCTGAAGGAGTGGCATGCCCTTCTCTCTTCTTCTATCCTGATGGCCGGAAAGCAGCTGCCATGAACTATAGCAGTCATCTTGAATCAAGGGATAACTTTTACAGAAGAAAGTTACACAAATTTATTACAAAAGGAAAGGAATTTTCTCTCTTTTGGTACACAAAAAGAAGCCTGAATTGATTTCTTTACTTCTTGAATGTGAGAAATTTCTGTCTTTTTTTAAGCCACAGTTACTTGGAGTTTTCTATTATTCATAGCCAGGCTTAATGCTAATTAATATACTTTATTATATACACATATTGTAAGTGCTAATATATATATATTATAATATGTACATAATATGTATACATTTAAGGCTTCTTATTTTAAATAGGAATATTTTATTGACTCTATACATAAATTTTTCTAATAAAGGTGTTCTATTAAAAAGATACCTAAACTATAAATAACTCAAAAGTATCACTTTTCTAAGCAAGGGATCTAAAGGAAGTCTGTATATAAATTTGAATTTAAGAAGGTTAAATTTAAACTTATACCATTGGTTCATCTCCTTATTTCTACTAGAGTGAAACCCCAACATAATTATAATTTCAAGTGATCTCATTAAAACTAGCACAAAATATGGGCCAAAGAATAAATGTTAATGTAAAAAGACTGTATTAGAAGCCTTTGCATATATCTATCTTCTTGATTAGGATGAGCTTAATTTACCTTTTTCTAATGTTCATACTTAGAAAAAATGATGATTAAAAATTTTAAGAGCAAAATCTACCTGAAATGCTTTAAAAGATATACTACCTGTAGCCTTTTAAAGTCAACTGATGAGCTCATAAACAGAAAAACTCTGTCTAAATTGCCAGCTTGCTTCTGATGTGCATTTTAGAACTTGTCAAGCGAGTTCTATAGTCATACAATTATTTATTATATACATGCACAGATATACACACATACAAATAAACACATCACTTCATGGGAACCTGTATTATCACCATATTAAATATGTGTGCATAATGGAACTCTTTCAGCTTTTTTAAAGCCCAATTCTATTCATTCTATCTTCACTGCATCACTGGAGAGTAAGAACAGCTGGCTACCATCTTATTAATAAAGCTTAATTTTGTAAATGCATGTAACATACATAATGCATTTCATGCATATCAATACATATATTTACAGTATTTATGCTCCCTTATAATTTCTTCAAATATAAAATTGCCATATAATAAATAAACTTTAAAGGCAAACATTAGGGAAATAATTAATCCAAACAAGCAATACAGTCACAGTGAGCAAAAGTACAAGAAAGAAATTACATGTTTTAGATCAACTTGTAGAAAACCATCTGTCTGCCTTCTGCACTGATACAAATTTATAACAAAGAAACAGAATTGTAATTGATAAAGGACTATATACTGACAGTCTCTGCCTTACAAAGGAATGATAGTCTTTTTTCCCTTCCCTTTTTTTCACATTAGTATATATTTGCAGTACATAATAAATACATTCTTTGTGCCCAATTGGTATACATACATATTACATCTCCTCCCATCTGCCTCTATCCTCTGACTACCTTCTCATCTCCACAGAAGCTTATCTACATGCTGATTACTTGAAACTCAGGACAGTATTTTTTTTATTTTTCCCAACATCATAAAAAATACCAAGTTTTGTGTAAAGCTGAAAGAATTTTACAATGAATAATGTATGATACTTTTCTACTTTTTGCTATTAACATTTTATTGTAATGACTACATATCACAAAATAATTAAATGCAGGTTTTCTAATAGCAGGATGTTGTTCTAGGTCACATAAATTAAATAAGTTTATAGGGTGGCAGTAGATTACATGACTTTGTTTAATCTTTGCCAAGATAAGTTGTAAAAATTGGTGCTGCATTTGTATAATAGAAATGGGAGAGAATATAACATGTGGAAGATATCAGCCACCCATGATACCATCTTCAAATACACCCACACCAAACACACATAAAAATTTTTTAAAATACATTTTTATTTTATTTTGCAGAGGTCACATGAATATTTTATAATATATATTGTATTTCACAATTTCCATGCAATTACATATCTTTTGCTCTCATTTTGAATAAATGATTTACCTCTAACTTATTTTGAATTTATGTATCAAAATTGCTTAACCATTATTAACTGTTCTCTTACAATGCAACATTTAGGTGTTTTTCATTTCTTGCTACTATAAAAATGTTGGAACTTATTATGGTATAGTTCAGTTTTCAATTCCTTTTTACTTACACTCTAAGAAGTGAAAATATTGTATCAGGGAAACTGTCTTATTTTTATTTACCCAATTCTGACTTTTACATGTGGGTTATGGAGGTCATGTTCATATTAATAAACATCTAGTGTTTTGGGGGCAAATTTTTGTTTTGTTTTGCTTTGTTTTGTTTGTGTTTGTGTTTTTGGTACCAGGAATTGAACTCATGACCTCAAGCTTACCAGCATGCGCTCATGCCCCTTAGCTAAGTCCCTGCCTGAGCATCTAGTTTTGATACCAAAAGATTAAAAGAACAGTATCTTCCACTTCTGAGCTGCCTTTTTTTGCATTTTGACAAAATTTTTCTGTCATACTAATTTAGTAATCCAATTTTTTAGTTGCATGGTTACAAACAGTATCAAGTGTATATATCTTGCTACGGACAGGTAATCATTATCTACATTATATATCAATCTGTATGTCACAAGAAACAAATTAGGCTACCCTGTATTAAACTATACTGCTAAAAGTTTCCACCTCATGGGCTATTAAAATTTTTAACAATAACAAGATAGGAAAAAATGAAATCAGTTTATAACAACTTTTAATTTCATGCAGTTGCATAAAGAATGAAAGAGTGAAAACAGGAATACATTAAGGAAGATATGGAAAAAAACTACTAAGTAAATAGTAAAAGTGAACTAAGTGTATGGCAAACTCAGTACTAGAGAAAGCAGTAACTATACAACCAAAGGCAGAGAAACAATGAAGTTTACTTAAAGTTACACATTCTATGACTATACTTGTGAGTAAAATTTGTGTTACTTGCACCATACAGATTTCTCCAAACTCATATTAAGAAACATTCTGTGTCCTGGACATGCTCGTCCCTTTGTAACATCACAAAGAAACCTTTGAAAATCCTTTAAATTACTGCCATCAGAAAAAAATAGCTTATTTCTTACCTCAATCACTGGAAAGATCTCTTCTATTCCAGTGTTACAAACACAGACAATATAGAATATTGCATCATGAAATATTGCACAATTGCCTGGATACTTCCTGTATACATCTCCCTGAGACTACAACACAGACTTCAGGACTTAATAAGCAATTCAGCAATGCACATGGATACAAAGTCAATATTCAAGTCAATAGCATTCCTGTACACAAACAACAAATTACTGAAAGAGAAACAGAAAAGAAAAACCACAGATTGAGAAAAGATTTTTTCTAACTGTTCTTCAGACAAAAGACTGTTATTTAGAATGTATAAAGAATTGAAAAAAATCAGGCCCCCAAATTTAAAGACCCAATCCAAAAATGAGCATTTGAGATGAATACACCATTCTCAGTATATGAAATAAAAATGGCAAATAAATATATGGAAAAATGTTCAACATCATTGGTCATTCGAGAAATGCAAACTAAAACAACACTGAGATATCATCTCATTTCAGACAGAATAGCTAACATTAAGAAATTAGCCAATAACAAAAGCAGGACTGTGGGGAAAAAAGAACCCATCTCCACTGTTGTTGGGAGTATAGACTGGTACAAGCACTGTGGAAATCAGTGTGGAGATCCCTCAAAAAACTAGGATTAGAGATCCCATTTGACCCAGTTATTCCCCTTCTGGGTATTTTCCCAGAAGAACTGAAAGCATAATACCACAGTGATATGTGTACACCCATCTTTACAGCTATACAATTTGCAATAGCCAGATCTTGGAAACAACCCAAATGCCCATCAACTGAGGAATTAATAAAAAAAAGATGTGGAATTTGTATACAATGGAGTACTAATCAGTCACAAAAAACCAATAAACTAGATGCTTTTTTAAGTAAATGGATGCAACTAGAAATGATACTCATAAGTTAAATAAACATGTGTAAACACCGTACTATCTCTCTAGTATAAAAAACTGAAAGAATAAATAAAATCCAAAAGTTATAATAGAGTAAAAGGGAAACAAACTACTCAAAGGAAAATTATATTGTTCTATCAAACTTGAATGTCTATATCTAGTAATCTGAGCAACTATTTTAAAAGTAACAATATGCAATATAACAACCATTGTTAAATTCCTATTATCTATCGCTATTCTGTTGTTGTTGTTATTGTCATTTTGCTTTTGTTGTTGTTTTTTGTTTTCTTAATTTTTATTTTTTTCTCTTGTAACTAAAAAAGAGAACTATGACCAATGAAACATGAATCCATATTGTTATGTGGAAAAGAAATTTGTCACATTTAAAGTCTGACCTAACTTTTGGAGAATAATCATATATCAGTAGAACAGAACGTATAGAAAAGGAGAAAAGTTTCAATCAAGTTCTATAATAGAGTCTAGAAGGTTAAGAGAAGAAACTGCAAGGATATGAAGAAGAAATTTTTTAGACTTTAAATTACTGTTGGGCTGGGGGTTTAGCTCAGTGGCATAAGCACCTGCCTCCTGTCCCAGCAAGCCAAAGGTCATGAGTTCGATCCCTGGTACCAAAAATAAAATAAAATAAAATAAAATAATAAATAAATAAGTAAATTACTATCATCTATAAATCTTCATTATTTTGCTAAAAGTCAATATTTTTATATTTGGAAATCACTATGCACCCTAGCTTAAATAGCAGAAATTTTAGAATTGTATGTCCTAACACTTAAATTATTACAAGCCAATTTGACTCTTAAAAGGAAGGAGTGAATCCTTAGCATTTTTATGTTCATACATTTACTGATATGACATTTAAGATTTGTTTTATAAATAAGATAGCAGGATGGGGTGTGAGAAGAGGAAGGATGAAGTTTGCAATTTAAACTGGATTGTCAAATTAATGCGCTTGAAAGCTGCCCAAGGGGTTATAAATGACACTTCTGGGTATATGGATGGGGTCATGGAGAAGTGACCATGTCCTTCTATCATAACATTTCTGCCTTGCTGCCTGCCAAACAAAGACTGAAACCTCTAAAACCATGAGTTGAAAAAACCATTTCCTCTTTGACCTTGCAGATATTGGATGTTTTATCCTAGCAAAGAAAAGGTTGATAAATGCAAAGCTAAATGAGTCAGGTATTGATCATTAAATAAGGAGATGAGCACAGGATGCCAGTGTAGTCTTCTGTCCCATGTACTTATCACCCATTAAAAAATGTTTTTGAAGGCAGAAACCTTTCAGCATTTATGTAAACCAGGAGTCCTCCACCCTGATTTGGAACCAGCAGCATTCACCAAAGTTTTGGCACATCTCACAAAACACTCACAAAAGAGGACTTCTAGAACTGTTTCAGAAAATAGCAAGACTGATGGCATAAATGTGTTCAAAGTAAGGGGAAGTATCTGAGGGCAATTCATGGCAATACATCTTTTACTCAAATACATTTTGATCACACCACACATGTAAACATGCAAAGAGAAAAAAACAAAGAAATGAGGGTCTCATTCCCTAATATAACAAGAAAGCCTTTATTCAAGAAAGTAACACAGAATATAGAAAAGTGGGTCCAGAAGAACATCTGGGTCAGAAAAGGACCCAACCATGTGTGATGTTGTACACCTGTAATTTCAGCATTCAGGAGGCTGAGGCAGGAGGATTGTCATGAGTTCAAGGTCAGTCTGGGCTACATAAGCAAATTAAAGGCCAGCCTGCACTACATAGCAAGACCTCATCTCAAAATAAACCAAAAATCAATAATAAAATTCTAGTAGGTGTGAGGATTTTCTATTCTGATTTTTTTCCAGACAAACTGTATCCAAGCAGTAAAGTGGGAGAGTTATAAATAAAAGTATGAGAGAAAAGAGAAGAAAACTTAATTTTCATGGTTAAACTATATATACCAAACTTATGATGGGTCTGGAACTACAACAGATGACTTACCTTAGTCTGAAGTTGTGCAAAATTGCTTAGTTTGGGAAGAAAAAAATCCTACTATATATGGATTTTTAAAAACATGTAACATAAAGACAAAGAAAACACATTTTAAAAACATATATTGTAAGGATGTAATTTTAGAATATGCAGAAATTTGCCAGACAACAACTATAAGACCTCATTCCAGGTTTCCTGAATGGGAAAATTTATACACTGACATCCAAAGCCATCCTCAAATGATGTTCTTTTTGAGAGAGAGGTGAGGTTATTGGAGCTGAGAACTGACCCCTCCAAACTGTGGGTGACGTCAGTTCTGAGAAGCACCGTCTGGAAGACATTTCTTTACAAAGGGCTGCTTCTACTACTTCCTGGAAAAGTGTGTTACAGGGATTCACAGAAGCTTAACATAAAGCTCTCTGAAACTGCTAAAAAGAAAAATAAGGGTAATAGTAAATCAGACCACTTATGTTTCAATTTTTTTTTAGTTATACCATTTTTAAGTAAGTTGATATTCAAAACTAAATATTCAGAACTAAATGAAATGATATTCAGAACTAAATCAGGATATGCAGAACTAACTCAAATGATAACACCCTCTAGTTTAAAAAAGATACAATGTTCATTGTTTTTCTAAGAGGTTAGAACAATAAACACAACAGCATACCAATAGGAGTAAAGTTTGAGTCATTTTAATGAAATTTCCACAATTCCTTCATGTCCATAGAGAATTAGTAAGTGGTTCTCTACTTCATGATTCTTAAGTCTACAATTAAGTCCACACAATAAAACAAAACACCAATTTTGCCTACACGAGTCACTGATTTTGACAAATCAGATCTTGTGAGCAAGCAAGGGTTAAGAAAAGCATATTTAAAATCAAATGCACTTCACTTTCTTTTGCAGAAACAGTTTGGTTGACACTTTCCTGATACAGTTCTTTAGATTCCAAAACAGGTAACTCTAAAGTGATTTTCACCGATAATAAGACCACAGGAAGGATTACGTGTGCAGAATTAATCTCAGACTGGCAGACAGGAAATTTGGAACAATCTTGTACTGGGGAGGAGATAACTCTGAAATATTATTTTGCTGATAAAAGCATGAAACTAAAGTGATGTTGCATGCATTTTCCCATTTATTTGTTATTTCCCATTTTAACAGTTAGTAGTAATTTCCAGATAAGCCAGAAAAACAGGACAAACCAGGTTTAAAATGGACACCAAAAATTGCTAAATGACTAGACCAACAATTATTGACAGGAGGAGAAACAAAAGTTTCGGAAAGTTGTCTAGACAACTTGTGAAAAGAAATTCTGTAAATAATGGCAACTTACAGACTTGTCGCACACAAAACCTTATGACAAAAATTAACTGAAAAGAACAGATAGAAACTGCAAGAGAAATAAAATCTCCTCTAGTGCTGGATGCAGGGAAATATTAAAACCATGTAGCACAAACATTTAAAGAATCTTAACAGATGCAGTGCAACTGAGATTAAACTAAAAACAAGAAGTATGCGGAAACACAACTCTTAATTTTATAGTAAATAATTTGCGGAAATTCCATGATGTCACTAATACCCTGCAGTTTGAAAAGAAAGTGTGTGTGTGTGTGTGTGTGGTGGGGGGTGTTACACAGAATGTGAGAAAAACAAAAAGATAGCAAATCGGGCCAGTGATTTAGCTCAGTGGCTTAAGCGCCTGCCTGGCAAGCGCAAGGTTGTGAGTTCGATCCCTGGTACAAAAAAAAAAAAAAAAAAGAAGATAGCAAATGAGGACATGTGCAGCTCTTTCAGTTACGAATCCTACCAGGAGGCTGGATTTGGCCCAAGATGGCAAAGGAACCCTGATTACCTGCAGCGGCAAATCGAGGGTCATGCCAAAGACTGAAGACCAAGAAATAAAAATTGATTGGGGATCATTTTGTCACTGCAGACAAAAAAGCAGCAAAAAATATTTATTCAAATGTGTGAAGACTTTTTTTAAAAAAGTCTAATTCATAACCAGTTTTCTTTCCAATGTGTTCAGTGAAAAAATGGGAATCTGAAGTTGTCCTTCCAGTGATGTAGCTCCTGCCCCATCAGAGTGCAGTAATGTATAGAACCGTGTTCAAAGATCAGCTCCTTCAACCGTGTGTACTAAAGGTTTCCCTTCATCTGTATGGCCATAAAGCTCTATGAAATAGTATAGAAAAATTCTCTAATAACCTTGGAATAATAATTAAATAGGTCAGTAATCAAGAAGGCTGGCTACATTAATTCTAGTGAAACCAAGATTAAATCTGATATATACAAAGAAGAGTAATAGTACTTATACAGAAATTCTGTAGCTTAAGAAGCAAAGTGGTAATTAGTGTTACCGCTAGTGTTAATGTTAATGTTCTACCATAGTTAAATGGTGTTTTTAAAATTCTCCCTTGGTATTTCTTCATAAATGCAGATGCCACAAAAACATTGTGAGCAGTCATTCTTCAGGAACAGAAGCACCCAGAATGCCTCAAGAATAGTTAAATTTAGAAATATGTATCTGAACAAAACCTCAACTGCATAGGAACTCAATTATGAACAAAACCTCAACTGCATAGGAACTATTCCATAGAATTGACAACTAGGATCACATTGTACTAAAAAGGTTTTGCACAGTAAAAGCAACCACCAACAGAGTGAAGAGACAATCTACAAAATGGGAAAAAATTTTTACCAGCTATTCCTCATAAAAAAGGACTAATATCTAAAATATAAAAAGAATTCAAAAAGCAGATCCCCCCAATTTAAAGACTGATCCAAAATGGACATCTGACATGAGCAGACACTTCTCAGATGAAGAAGTGCAAATAGCAAATACATATGAAAAATGTTCATTTGAGAAATACAAATTAAAGCAATGCTGAGACTCCATCTGCCTCCAGAAAGAATGGTTATTATAAGAAATCAGCCAATAACAAATGTTGGCAAGGCTTTGGTGGAAAAGGGACCTTCTCTATCTTTTGTGGGAGTATAGACTTAAACTATTGCCATGCCTCAAAAAAATGTCTACTATGGAAGCAATATTGGGAAGGATGTAGAACAAAAATGCTCACACAGTGGTGAGGGGATATAAACAGTGTAATCGCACTGAAAAGTGTTTGGACTTATTAATGTTGCATATTCCTATAATAGATAACACAGCAATTTCATCTCTAGATGAAGCCTACGATCATTTATAATGACTACCTACGATCATTTATAATGACTTCAAACATGAAACAAAAAATACGTCTATCAATAGCATAGATAAACTCATTGTAAAATACCAGCTGTCACTGAGAATATACAAACATTTGGTACCATCAGAAATATCATAGATGTAATATTAAACAAATTAGAGACAAAAGAAGGCATATGGTATGTCATCTTGGTCAGAAACCAATAAGACATAGGGCGAGCAAATTTTAAATGTCAGAAATATTTACTAATTTGACATAACTTGATAAAACAAGGTTACTTCAACTTTCATAAGAATTAACATGGCTCACAAATGAATATACCTCTACAAAACAGATGGCATGTGGAATACAGTTGTTATTGTTGCTCTAATCTTGAAAAGGAATCTCAAGACTTTCTGTCTCTGTCACTGCCCCCACCAAAACATAAATATATGGTTTAACAAAAAATAAAAACAAAAAACTCTGAGTTTCAAGGTTATTTCAAAGGACTGTAAAGAGAGCTTTTCCCAAACTTTTACAATGTTGACATTCACTCTTCAAGAAACGGTTCTTTCAGTATTCAAAGTCAACTTAAAGAGAAGGGACCAAAGTAGGAGAATGAAAGAGTGAAATTCTTCAGATCATTAAGGAACCTCCCTTTGACCTGAAAGGAGATTGCTTTAGTATCCCAGTTGTGTTAGGTCACTGACTGGGAGTGGCCACAGGCAGTGTGGCTCCTGACAAATACAGCAATAACTTTTGTAGGAGTTGCAGCTCTTAATCAATTATGCTTCCTACAATTGGGGATCTACAAATCCAAACCAGCATAGTCTGCATTTCAAGGCTTCTGGGACTAGCACATCCCAATAAAAATTCAGGTTGATAGTTACAAAAGCACTTCTGTTACAAAATGGTTTTCAACTCATTGTCTGGCTCACTCACTCACACTCTGTGCATGTGTGTGAGCACCAGGTCTGTATCTCACACATACATATATACATTGTTTTCATACCATATAACCCACTGAAAGATTGTCTCTAAGGAACAGTGGAGAGTGCTTTTCTTTCTGTAACTTTACCTGGTTTAAGAGGATTAGACAAATAAATACTGGAAGATTGTTTGCCTTTATCCTAAGGCTATATAAATCTAAAAGGAAAATGGACCTAGTAGTTTTTCTAGATTAATTATATACACTATCTCATTTTTCCTTATAACATTATTCTAGCATATATATAATTATCTCTGCATTCAGAAATGAAGAAAATGGCACCCTTCTGCCAGGAACATTGAGGAAGTCCACTGCAGGCCTGAGCTGCCAGGGACTGCCACTGCTGGGCCCGCCCTTCCACAGGGAATATCAGAACCTTGGACTACAGTGGACTACTGTGCTGGCTCGATGAGAGACTCAGGAGCCCCTCACCCAAACAGAAGACCTCATCAGGCTCCAGTCAGAGTGGTGAGCGTGCCACATAAAATAGAGGTCTGCAGTGGGTAAATAGGAGCAGAAGTGAAACTCCCTCCAATTGTAAGAGCTTGTCGAACCTGGCAAGAGAGTGGGTAACCCCCTCCCCCACACAGAGAACATCAGACAGGTTGAGAAGTTCACCAATAATTCCCCCCAACTCAGAGGAAATTAAAAGAACTTATGAGACCACCAGTGACACAGTAGGGCCTCAGCTGACACAAACACTATAGCCAGGGAGACCTGGTGACCTACAACAACCTGAAGATATAACAACAGCAGGAACTAAGAGTTGCCCTACATCAATACTTCTGGGCTAGTTAGCCCAGAAAGAATATAGCACTCACCCAACAGGCACGGTAGGAGGAATTCAGGAGACTAGATCTCCTCTTCATTGTGGTACCTTGCAATTTGACAAACATCAACCACACAGTAGGACCCTAAAACACACGCTAGAGAAAGTTGTGACTATTGGGATAGAAAGATCAGAAATTTACTCAAACAGTGAAAATGACTAAACAAAAAGGCAAAATGCAATCCCAAACATCTAGTCCATCAGGAGAAAGTATAGGTGATAATGAAATAGAGGATCTTAGAAATCATACACCAGAAGTCTCTGAAAAGATAGCAAATGAAGTAAAGAAACAAATCCATGAGACTATAGAGGAACTCAAATTAGAAATAATGTCTTATTTAAAGACAAAAGTAACACCTTAGTAAATGAGTTGCTTAACATACCTAGAGAAGAAATAGATTAAAAAAAATACAGGAGCATGGGAAATTGATTGAAACTTTGAAAGAACAATGCAGAAAACAAGCAGAACCCATGAAACAAAATTCAGAGAAACTGAAACAAAAAATGTATTGAAAGCCTGCAAAGCCATTTAAATGAAACTGAGGATAGAATTTTGGAATTTAGGACAGGATCACAGATAGTGATCTTGGAAGGGTAGAACTTATAAAAACAACAAAGCAGCATGAATGACAATTGAGCAGCTACAAAATGATGCCAGGAGAAACAATGTTATATTAATAGGTATCAGTGAGGAGGCAGGAGACAATGCAAAGGATATAACTAAGCTGTTCACAGAAGTAATGGCAGAAACTTTCCCAAACATGGGGGAAAAAATCTGATATACAAATAAGTGAGGCATATAGAGTGACAAATGGTCATAACTAACATAAACCTATACCGAGACATATAATAATTAAGATCTAGGACATACAGCATAAAAACAGACTACTAAAAGCTGTTAGAGAAAAGATACAACTCACTTATCAAGGAAAGCCTATTAGAATCACAACAGACTTCTCAGCACAAACCTTCATCTTAAGAAGAGCTTGGAGTGAAGTATTTCAAGCTCTGAAAGAAAACAACTTTCAA
Organism: Dolichotis patagonum; assembly: GCA_004027295.1. Taxonomy (NCBI): domain Eukaryota; kingdom Metazoa; phylum Chordata; class Mammalia; order Rodentia; family Caviidae; genus Dolichotis; species Dolichotis patagonum. The sequence goes on from PVJX010002015.1 coordinate 75,523, forward strand.
CCCAGACTGATGTACCCAGCAAAACTGTCTTTCAAATTTAATGGAGAAACAAGATACTTCCATGACAAAGAACAACTGAAGAAATTTACATCCACCAAACCAACCTTAGAAAGAGTGCTGAAGGACCTCCTAGGTAGAGATAAAATGAGCACAATCTGCAGAACAACAACAGAAAGAAATCACCAGGTGGGACAAGAAAATAAATAAAGGAGAAAAACAGGAAACTAACAATAGTAACACAACATGGCAAAGTCAAACCAGTACATATCAGTTATATCCATAAATGTAAATGGAAACAATTCACATATCAAAAGAAACAATTTGACAGAATGGATCAAGAAACAGGATCCCACAATATGCTGTATACAAGAAACACATCTGACTCAAAAAGAAACTCATAAATTAAAAGTCAAAGGATGGAAAACAGTATTCCATGCAATAGAACCCCCAAAAAAGCAGGGGTAACTATTCTATTTGCAGACAATTTGAACTTCAAATCTAAAATGATAAAAAGAGACAAAGAAGGTCACTACATACTTGTAAGTGGAAAAATTCAAGAAGAAGAACTAACAATTATAAATATATATGCACCAAACACAGGAGCACCCAACTATATAAGACAGACACTAAAGGACATGAAAAACCAAATACACAAGAACACAATTATTACAGGGGACCTTAACAGCCGATTATCACAAAGAGATAGATTAAATAGACAAAAAGTCAGCAAAGAAATAATAGAACTGAATCATACCTGTGAGCAATGAGACTTAGTAGATGTTTACAGTGTTCCACCCAACCACATCAGAATATACATTCTTCTCAGCTGTGCACAGGACATTCTCCAAAATAAACCATATATTGTCCCATAAAACATTCTTAAGTAAATGCAAGAGTATTGAAATTATCCCATGCATAATATCTGACCATAGCGCACTGAAATTGGAAATCAATGGCAAAAGAAATTGTAAAACCTGCATAAATACATGGAAATTAAATAACATTTTGAACAACCAGTGGGTTACAGATGAAATTAAAGAAGAAATAAAGCAATACCTACAGTTCAATGAAAATGCAGACACACCATACTGCAATCTGCGGGATGCAATGAAAGCAGTCTTTAGAGGGAAATATATAGCAATAAATTTTCATATCAAGAAAGCAGAATGAGCACTAATAAACAACCTAATGCTTCATCTCAAGCTTATAGAAAAAGAAGAGCAAGTTAAACCCAAAGCTCATACAAGAGAGGAAATTAGTAAAGATTAGAGCAGAAATCAATGCAATTGAAACAAAAAAAAATACAGATTTAATGAATCAAAAAGCTGGTTTTTTAAAGAGAATAAACAATTGACAAACCTCTAGCTAACCTTATAAAGAAAAAGAAAGAAAAAATATAAATTCATGCAATAAGGACTGAAAAGAGGGAAATTACCACAGATCCCATGGAAATTCAAAAGATCATGAATATCTACTTTAAAAATCTCTACTCACATAGAGAGAAAACACAGAGGAAATGGGCAGATTTCTAGAAACACATGAACTACCAAAGCTCAACCAAGAAGATATAGCAATTTTGAATAACCCAATATCAGCTATTGAAATTGAAAATGTAATAAAAACTTACCAACAAAGAAAAGCTCAGGTCCTGATGGATTCATGGCTGAGTTCTACAAGAAATTTAGACAAGATTTGATGCCAATACTCCTTAAACTCTTCAATGAAATTGAAAAGAAAGCAATCCTCCCTAAATGATTCCTGGAGGCAAGCATTATTCTCATACCAAAACCAGAGAAATATCCAACCAAAAAGGAGAACTATAGGCCAATCCCACTAATGAAAATAGATGCAAAGATTCTCAATAAAATAGTGGCAAATAGAATGCAGCAAATTATCAAGATTATATATCATGACCAACCATTCCTGGGTTCATTCCAGGAACTCAGGGATGGTTTAACATACACAAATCAATAAATGTGATACACCACATCAATAGAGCCAAAAAAAACCCCCACATGGTCATCTCAATAGATGCAGAAAAAAACTTTCTATAAAGTCCAACACATGTTCATGATGAAAGCCTTTCAAAAACTCGGAATACATGGTATCCACCTCAAACTTACGGCCATCTATGACAAACCAAGAGCCAATATTATGCTACATGGACAAAAACTGAAAGCTTTCACTTTAAAATCAGGAACAAAACAAGGATGTCCACTATCACCGCTCCTTTTCAATATAGTTCTGGAAACACTACTCAGGGCAATCACACAAGAGAAAGAAATAAAAGGAATAAAGAAGGAATGGAAGAAGTTACATTATCACTATTTGCAGATGACATGATAGTCTATATAGAAGACCTAAAAAACTCCATTAAAAGACTGCTAGAGGTAATAAACAAATTCAGAAGTGTAGCTGGATACAAAGTCAACACTCAAAAATCAATAGCATTCCTGTACACAAACAAGAAACTCCATGAGAGAAAATAATGGAAATATTGCCCTTCACAATAACATCTAAAAAAATGAAATACTTAGGAATCAACCTAAGAATGTAAAAGACCTATATGCTGAAAATTACACTACACTAAAAAAGGAGATTGAAGAGGATATTAGAAAATGGAAGGATATTCATTACTCTGGGCTAGGAAGAACCAACATTGTGAAAATGGCCATACTCTCAAAATTTTTATACAGATTTAATGCAATCTCAATCAAAATACCATTGACATACCTCACAGATCTAGAGATAACACTCCTAAATTTCATTTGGAAACAGAAGAAACTAGAATAACAAAGGCAATTCTGGGCAATAAAGGCAAGGCAGGAGGCATCTCAATTCCTGACTTGAAACTTTACTACAAGCCACAGTGATAAAAATCAGCATGGTACTGACAAAGAAATTGACCTGAGTTTCAATGGAACAGATAAGAAGATGCAAGTACAACTACAAAGACACTCAGCCTCCTGATATTAGACAAAGGGGCTAAACATGTTCACTGGAGGAAGGATAGCCTGTTTAAAACATGGTGTTGGGAAAATTGGCTCTCCACATGCAGAGGCCTGAAACCAGATCCATACCTATCACCATGCACAAAACTAAAGTCTAAATGGATCAAAAACCTAAACATTAAAACAGAAACTCTAAATCTACTGGAAGATAAGGTAGGTAGAAGTCTTGGAAACATAGGGCTAAGCAGAGAATGCATTAAAAAAACACAAACTGTACAGGAAATGCTTCAGAGAATCAACAACTGGGATCTCGTATTATTGAAAAGTTTCTGCACTTGGAAAGAAATCACCAACAGAGTGAAAAGGAAACCCACATAAGGGAAAGAATTTTAGCCAGCAATCCCTCAGAAAAAGGTCTTATAAAAGATCAACAACATATAAAGAATTGGAAAACATTAAGCCGCCCAAATTCAAAGGCCCTCTCCAAAAATGAGCATCTGAGATGAACACAGAGTTCTCAGATGAAGATATACAAATGGCAAATAAATACATGAAGAAATGTTCACCACCACTGGTCATTCAAGAAATGTAAATTAAAACAACATTATGATTTTATCTCACTCTGGAAAGAATAGCTACCATCAAGAAATCAACTGATAACAAATGTTAGTGAGGCTGCGGGGAAAAAAGAACACTGCTGCACTGTTGGGGGGAGTGTAGACTGGTACAACCATTATGGAAATCAGCATGGAGAATTCTCAGAAGACTAGGATTGGAAGTGCAATTCATCCCAGCTATTCCACTCCTGGGTATTTTCCCAGAAAAACTGAAAAGGTCATATAACAGTGATATATGTGCACCCAAGTTCATAGCAGCACAATTTGTAATAGCTAAATCTTGGAAACAACCAAGATGCCCATCAACTATAGAGTGGATGAAAAAGAAGTGGTATTTTTATAAAATGGAATATTACTCAGCTATGAAGAATGATGATCTTGAGGCCTTCATATGTAAATGGAGACAACTTGAGACTATCCTAATTAGTGAAATAAATAAGAATCACATTTATAAATATCACATTGTGTCTCTAGTGTAAAAAGTAATAAGAAAATTAGGAGTAATAAAACCTAAAATGTGTAATTGGTACTGTAAAAAAAGAGAGGAAAAGAAAGTACTGTAAAGGATATAATTGCATGTATGTTTAAGTGTGTATGATAGATGACCATATTACTATTTTTGTTAGATCGTGGAGCAGAACTGTTAACAGTCTCATTGTTTGAATGTGTACTTTGTATGCTTTAATTTTGTAACTTGAACAACTATTTCCAAGATGATAGTATGTAATTTATCAAGTAATGATTTCTTAGTGGTTTTTTTTTGTTCTTTTCTTTTTTTCCTTGGAATTCTGTATTGTTGCTACCCTTTTTTCTGTTTTGTTTTGTTTTCTCTTTAAATAAAAATTTTTAAAAAAAGAAGAGAGAAAGAAGGACAAAGAAGAAAGATACTACATTCCCTTCCAGTGACCCACCTGAAACCCATCACAGCCCCCTAAGAACACACTCAGCTACTGATCACATTAGTGGGTGAATCTACTGATGAGTATAGAGATCCATACTCCAGTCGCTTACAAAACCTCTGACTCTGAGCACTGGAGTATTCTGAGGGACATCCTAGATCTAAATCAAAATACACAGGAAGGAGGAAAAGGAGAAAGAGGAACAACATATTAGGTGTTATATGTTTAGAAAGGATAAAAATTTTATGTGTTTAGGCATTACTTCATATACTTTAATATACCCAAAAATGTGTGTGACAGTTAATTTTATGAGCTTATAAATAAATAAATTTTATTCTGGAAAAACAAAAGGGACTGAAAAGAAAGGAATAAAAGAAATTGAAAGGTGTTACATATAGGTACCAACTCCCTATAGTGAATGTAATAATTATGTACTGCGAACCTGTACTAATGAGTCAAAGAAAGAAAAGGAAACTGACTTACGACACTTTCCTGATTAGTCCATTCCAAAACTGGACTCTATCTTTTCCTTAACTGTCCTGTGGACCTAGTAAGAACTGCAGTTATAAATCAGTTTGGTAGCTAGCCACAGAACGTGACACAGATTATCTTTAAGTCTTTGCCCTGGATATGGCCAGTGGTCAGCCTCTGCTCCCCCTTCATTTCATCTATGAGAGGAAAGGCCCTCATGTGTTGAAGGCTTGGTGTTCAGCTGGTGCTGAGGATGTAGCAGAAGGAATTGGTCATTGGAGCCATGTTTTTGAAGGGGATATGGAGTTGTTTTTCTCAGGTACCTGTATTTTGTTATAGTCCAGGAAACTAACATTGCATCCCTTCTTGAAGAGATTATACTTTTCTGCCTGAATGTACCCCACCAACAGAGGTAAGGCTGGGTCAGGAACTCAGCCTATGCCAGACTGTGTATAACAATCCCTGGACCATAGACACCAGGTTCAGACCATGCTCAAGACAAGATGCAAAATATGAAAGTTTCCTATAAATCAATGGGGATGAAGGTTAACTGGCATTGAGAGAAAACAAGTCCCTCTTTTTTTGTTATGGGTGTAAGTATGCCAGCCTGGGATTATTTCAACTATCTTGTTGACACTAGAGAACCCTACTGTTTAAAAACAAAGTTAATACGGGGGAGAAGAGAATGAAAGGGATTAGAGAGAAAGGTAAAAAAGATACCATCCTAGACTCTCCTTTTAAATTTTTTCTTGCGTTCTAGCAATAAAGATCAATGTTATATTAAATAATATTTTCTTGTTCCATTCCATGACCAATGAGAACCATAAAACTATTTTCAAATTTTAGTTTAAATTACTAGTTACCTTTATGTGAAATTTTATCAATGATAATTGATATTCCACTGTATTGTGCTGATTTTTCAAAAAAAAGTAGAGAAATTTAAATATGTTTCGCAAACAGGCCTTCTGTGAGTGGAGCCATAAATCCAGACTACAAAATATGTACATACCACTGTTTTCGTGATGTGCCATTATTATTTGATAGCTAGGACTAGTTGAATATTTTAGCACAAAATAAAGTTCTAATACTAACTTCTAAATAATTTTATATACTTCATTGGCATTCTTTTAAAAATTTATTCATGTGAAATTTATTGATTTAATATTATATGAAAATGAAAAATTATTGCTTGGTGGTTGCAATTTTTCTTTATTTAAATCCTTACTGGAACGTGACTAACATGCTGATGCAATATATGTGTAATTTCACTTTTCATTAACACAAAATTTTATCATTTTTAATGTTAAAAAGTAATGATGAACCACTTATAAATTTGTTTAACTATTTTTCTGTCGAGAAATTCAGTTTTTTTCATTTTTTTATTAATTTTGCATTTTATCAAAATATTTTCCAGGTTTTTCTGGGTTTTTCCAGCATAGAAGTTAGTCCAGGAGGCAGCTTATTATTACATTTCATAAAATTTTGCTATACTTCCACACCTTCTAAAGATTTGTGTTTCTTATAAAAGCATCTATCACTGTCCAAATTATCTATCCCAGTGTATTCCATAAGTAAAGAATACATGCATGTCTAAGCAATGGTAACTAAGAACAATGAAAATATTGATTCTCCTAAAGCACCGAACTCTTGAAAGAATGTTCACGGTATCTGCCCTGACACAGTTTTATATGATAGAGAAAACTGCAAATATTTCATATATCACTGAAAAAAGAAGACTATATATAATAGGAAAGATGACAGCACATGACAATCAACTTGAATTAACATGTTTGTTGAAGTTCGATTTTATCAATGGCTTCACTACTTTTCCGGCTTCACTACCTGTATGCATTTCTTTGACCATGTAGCCTTGGAGTGCTAACAGCCCACTCTCTCTGGTGCCTGCCAAGTGGCTTCCTTGGGCAAATGGGATACTAGTAACCATCAAGCAAGCAAAGGCTTGAAAACCATATGCATGACTGGGCATATGCTTGTTCTTCTGCCTTCACTGTAAGAACACATTTGGATTCACCTTCTTCAAGATGAGACACATGAGGTAGAGTGAGTTACTAGTATCATCTCAAATAGCACCATCTCAAGATATGTGAGCAGCCCAGCAAAGACAAAGTCAGTAAAAAAACGTAGCAAGTATGTAACAAACAGAAGCCACATGAGCAAAGTCAGGTGAGATTAGCTGAGCTCAGATAAAGTAATCTAAACTCCACAAAATTGTACATTAAACCAATTTTCCTATTGTCTAACACTAAGCTTTTATGTCCATAGTAAGTAGGTACAAATTTTATATATTATTTCCTTTTCATTGATTAATTTTGTTACTGTAATAACTATTATACTCCTTAGCATCAGCAAAAATGTATTTGAAGTTTCAAAAAACTAGTATTGCTCTTCTGGTATAAATTGGATAAACAGCAGCCCATCCAGTGAGACTCATAATTGAAGCACCATTTGAGTGGGTTGTCTGCTACCTACAGCCAACGACAACATAAATGATGCAATCCATGTCCTCATTCTGTATGCGGTGAAAGAGAGCTGAGTGATGGCACTACTTCAAAGTTCCACAAGTATAAAGGCCAGTACAGTGTTTGCATTTTCTGCACATCTGCTTGACCCAGAAGCAAATTTTCCAATTTGAATATAATTAGCTCATCTTCTTGCTTTCCATCTGAGCCAAAATAATCACAGGGCTTTTAACAGCTTAGAACAGCCACGATCACTGAAAGCAACATGCAATGCAGTCACATGAGGTCATTTTTATAAATTTTATAGTTACTGAATTAATAACATTAGAGGAAGAGCGTTATTACTTGATAGTAGTTTAAAAACCATTCCCTAAAATGTTGAAAATCAAAATCTAAGGTGTAATTTTTGTACTTTTAAAAAATAAATGCTACTGCTACATCCCAATTCTAGGAACATAATTTAGGAAAAATTCACTAAGAAATGTGACTAATTTCAATGAAATGGAATCAAATTTGAGACTACTGCAATTATCTTTTTTTTAATTTCAGTGATTTACAAATATGATAAAGTTGTTGAAGGTAGCAAAACCTTTGACAAGGCAAACTTTTACATTGGTTTTGGAAAACAGCCTATGAATGGGAATTACAGGGCTTACAGAAGTCCATTTCTTTTGGTCAGATTGTATTAGCTAGTTTTGCAGGGAAATACTACTCCAAAGCTCAGGTAAAATGATAGCAATTTATTCTTGTTCTTTTAACTATGCAGTTCTGCTCGCTTGGGGCTCACATGTGGATTGCCATCAGTGACTATCCAAGGAGACGGCCTTGCCTCCATAGTTGGCTGATGATCATCTGGGACAACAGGGACAAGGCGGTTACGTGGTCCTCATAAATCAGAAGCTGGTTTAATGGCAGCTGGCAGGATTCCAAAAATTGAAGCAGTAGCTACAAGGGCTCTTGAGAACTAGACTTGGAACTGCCACAGTTGTCACTTGCTGCATTTAATTGGTCAAAGCAAGTTACAAGTTCAAACTCTAGTAGTATAAAAACAAACATAACTTCTTGATAGGAAAATCTGCAAAATAACAGTGCAAAAGAAGGATGGAGAAGTTTTGCCTATTTCACAAACTACTTTATCAGTTCTTACAATGTATTCTAACAAATTATCCTAAATATGTAAGCTTGGGGGACCTAGTATACAAAGAGATTGTGGAAATAAAATTACAAGTAGCAGCTTTTCCAACTCTTAAGGAAAATGACCATGTACGACAGTTTACTTCATAGAATAACATGAAGGCAATATTTAAAATGTCAAGAATAAATATGCAAGTTACAATGTAAAATTGAAAAAAGGGAAATGTATGAAAGTAATATAGTCAAAGATAAATCAAACTCTTTGGTTTTTTGAGTTTTTTGAAATAATCTCACTGCATTGCTGAAGCTGCTCGAACTCACTACGTATCCCCAACTGGCCCTGAAATCTCAACAATCCTCTTGCCTCAGCCTCCTGAGTGCTGGAATCTAGAATATGCCACTATATCTGGGAAGTCAAACATTTTGAAAGTAAGTTGTTTAAAAATGTGCACATCAAGATGTGTTTTGATTGCAAGACTATCCATTTTATAATCTACTTGTTTTCCTGAGTTTCATACTTATTGTTCATGGATAGCCTGCATGATGTAGGAGAAAAGGTGATGAAATAATAATATATCTCACCTCCTCTTTTAGTGGAAATTAGAAGATAATACACAGAAATTAATGTCACACTAAGGAAGGACATTGTCAACTTCTTCACCATGTAGGAAATGGCCTCTACTGCCTGGAACATTATAATGAGGCACAATCATTCAGATAGAACACAGACAAAAAAACTGTGAATTATGAGTAAAAAAAACATCAGAGAACCCCAATAGAGAAGGGCTAAAAAACTCACTGAACATAACACTAAAACCTCAGGGCTCTTAGCTGGTAAAAACTTGGTTCTCGAAATTCTACTTTGTAGAAATGTATAAAGGAAGACAAACGTCTGTGTTATCAGTAACTAGGCTTTTAAGGCAAAAGCACTCATTTAGTCCAGACCAAATCACATGAAATAGTAGAAATAAATTGGATGAACAGAAAAGTAAGGCTTCAGTTATTCCAGTTACTAATTATAAAGCTATATAGTGAGAATAATATAAAAAGTCATAATATATGCTTTATACTTATTGAATATAAATAGTATATAGAGCTCATTTACAAGTGTTGTCATAATCATCAAGTTAGGAACTTATGAAATTACACAGTGGGTGTAGCTTTGCTGTGTTGTGCCCCTTACAATACACAGCTGGACTCTCAGCAAGTGTTTTACTCCCTCTCTAGTCTATACATTCTGTCACATTGAGACTGGTGGAGAAAGTAAGACTTCCAAGATTCCTTCTAGCATCAGACATCTACAGTGTGATGACATAGTGTTAATCTGTGGACTCACTAAACATTGGGCCCCGTAAGGACATCTCATTCATTTATCTTAAATTAAGATCTAGAATATGGAGGGTCAATCACATCTTCTGAAGGACCTTTGTCTCCTTATGAAAAAGACTGTCAGGTGTCAATATAGGTATAGAAATAGTTGACCACAAACATTAGGCTCGAGGCTAGCATAAAATGAATCATTACACTGTGTTATCTCTGTGTTCAGCCCTCCTTCACTGGTGGCCCACAGGCAATCCACTGGTAACTCCACACACTCACAGACTAGAAAGTAATGTTTTCTAAAAAGTTGAGTGCTTTTTATTCATACCATTCATGTTAGTGCTCTCCAGTTGAAGAGAACCATAGTTATTATGACAGACTAATACACGTTAATAATTAATGATCTCTCCAACACAGTGACACAAGTAGTCAAGCACATTACAGTCACAGTGAGAATTATGGTACATTGCTATGGCAATGATAAGATATTAATACACATTTTTAGAGCTGAATTATAGTCGTGAGTTAGTAAAACACATATGTGCCCTCTACATATCTACTTACATTTCTGTTTAGGCCCTTAGAATGAACTTGGCCAAATTTTGAAATTGCGTAGAATTTCCTCCTAAGGCATAATACTAGAAAGAGTTCTTTGCATTTAATTTCCCTGAGAAAATTGCATTTATGGACAAAGTTACTTAAGGAAGAGTGATTTTTTAAAAATCTATCTGCAGGGATTTAAAAAAAGCAAACTAAAAATCTTTCCAAGAAATGAAAATAGTTAGGAGAAACCAGCCTGAAAATATAAATTGCAGTGGGAAAAGATATATAAAATGAAAATTTAAGAGAAAGGCGTGTATTTCTTCTTTATGTTTTAATTATATTCAGTCATAATTTTTATTACATAGACATTTGTAGATAGACATATTATTGTCTATCATTGTAATTAATATAGGCACTGTCAGAGGTTGTCACTTAATCTTTGAAGTTTTCACATAATTTACTTGATAAATTATACCATTCCTTTTTTAAAAAAACTTCCCTTAATTCATTTCTATGCTTGCTGAAACAAGCAAGATTGAAATAGTAACCTTATTACACCAATACTATATGCTCTAAATAAATTCTTCAAGAAACAATTTTTGACCTTTACAAAAGTTTGACTTTAGAAGAATATCCCTCATCTAAAATTTATGAATTATGCAAAGAACATGATATTGAATAGGAAAAAAATCTTAAAGTTTCCTAAATTGTAACAGTGATTCTGTTCATTAAGTTACGTAGGACTTCTGATGAGACCAACTCTATTGTGTTTATATCTGGCACAGATGCAGGAAAGATCATATGAAAGGAAAAGATAAAAACAAATGTGAGAATAGGAATCCGATCGCTGAAAATCTTGATGTCGTACAACATGAGCAGGAGTTTGATTCTGCAAGCACTGAAAGTCATTGAACTACTTTAAATAGAGTAGAAACATAGCATTTATGACCCTTCAGCTGGAAGCAGTGCGGACAGAGAACAGGAAATATCATGATTTTCCAATGAGAAAGTCATGAGAGACACAAGGAAGTTCTAAGTCACAGAAGAATTGAAGGCTAGAACAACACTTGGGTGGGTTAAAGAGTAGACTCGGCAAGATTCACTCTTGATTCAGTCTAAGAGTTAAGAGAATGAAGTAGTTGTCCTTTCAAATTTGGGTGGCTACTTGGAAATGTTCACTGACACAAGACATAAAAAGTCAGAAACAGTGTGAGGAATGAAGGGTGGAGATGAAGAGTTCAGCTTGGCAAGGCAGGGTTGCATATGCCTATAAGTAGCCAACTGGAAATGTCCAGTAACCCAGCTGGAAAAGTCCAGTAAGCCAACTGGAAATGTCTTATACACTGAAACTTTGTAAAGAAGGTGAGGATGAAATTTTAGGGGTCTGATTGATTGATACTACCATAGGAAAGGATGAAATATGAAATTGGTAGGGTGGGTGTATGACTGAAATCATGCCCAAGAACAGTAACTTGAGTCCCAGCATAAATCCTCAGAGAGAGAGAAGGAAGAGAAGGAAGAAACTACAAGAAAGAAATCTGAGAAGAAATAGAGGAGTAAGAGACACAGGGAAGAGTGATGTTCCCAGAGCTAAGAAATAAGAAAGGGAAAGAAAAGAGGGCTCAGCTAATGTCACACAGAAAAGCCAGATATAATGAGGATTAATTACATAAATTCATTGACTTTCTGTACTATCATAACCTAAAGTCTTCTAACACATTAAGTATTCTGCTAATTACTAAATTACAGAAGTTTTTATTTGTGTTTCAAAGGGTGCTAGACAGAATTTTTCCCCATGTATTTTGGCTAATAATTATCTTCTTTTCTCTAGTTTCTGATAGTCTCAGAATAGAAATCATGAACATCATATTTTTAGTGTGTACTTTTTTTGTTTACTTTCAACAAATTAAGAATTTACATAATAGCCAAATATTTATTATGATCCTGCTTCTGTACCAAGAGCTGCTTATCCAAATGCCAGAGATACGTAACAACTACTGGAAAAAAGAATGGTGACGCTTTCCATAGGCCTACTGCAACCCCTGGAAAGAAATGACTACAGAAAGTAAAGTGTTCAGTTATACTAGGCATTAGAATCCATAAACTCAGAGGTGGGGTTGTTAAAGATGCTAACAAATTGAACAACAGGACCATCACTACCATTATAGCCAGAGAGGACTAAAAATAACAGAAAAATTCATAAGGTTACAGTTCCTGCTGTATTTCTGAGGAGATTCCATTTTTCCTCCCTAAGTATTCTTACCAGATTCTCCCTTTAACTTTGACTCAATTTTAAGGACTCTGTACCTTTTATCTTTAAAACCTTCGAGATAAAAACAAGCATGAAAGTTGATGGGTAGGAACAATAACTTCCAAGAAACAAACAAACAAATAAACTAATGAAATATAGGGAAGCTGAACAGACAAGGTAAATTTGAGCTAAGCCTTAGATATGGTAAACATTGATCTATCCAACCATTGGTTATGCTGATACATCTCTCTGGAATATGGAAGATTAAGAGCCTTTAACTTGGAGCTATGATCTCCAAGTAAAAGTATACTGTATCTACAAGCTTGGACAACATTTTCCCCTAGAATAAAAGATTATGAAGCCACGACAAATTGTCACAAAAATTGTTCACTTTAGTACAATTCAACACTGAGTGGTTTGATAATAAAGATAATTTTTAAACCATTTTAAGTAAGAGTTAAAGTAAGTTTAAATACAAATTTAAACTCACTAACAAAAATGATCTTACATTTTCCTCCACTGTTGCAGTTAATAAGTCACATAAGAAATCACTTATGTCTATCTGAATGTTATTATACCCTACATTTTACTCCACTGCAAAAAAAGTGAAAATGTCCCCCAAACCTTTTAAAACATGTATGTTATTAATTTTATATCTTCTGTCTCAGATTTTGAAGCCAAGCAAACAAAGGAAAAGTCCTTTGTCTCATAAAGCCAATTTAATTTTTTTAAATTCTGTTGTTTATAAGATCATACGCCACTACTAAAAAGATTTTAAAATTTAAGAAAAACAATCACATAAGCAAAACTTATAATGGAAACACTTAAAGTTTGCATCCACTAATGTCATTACTATGAAGGGCAACAAGAATATCTTGCAAGGAATTCTAAAGATATTGTATCATATTCAATAAGCAAAAGTATTTTATTCTTCTTCATAACTCGTTAGCCAAGAATGTTGTGCCCAAATACCATGGCATAGCAGAGAAGTGGTATTGGTTTAATTTAGATTTGATTTATGTGCTGCATCATCAGGAACAGATAAACCTGCATAATAAACAGCATATGTTGGTCTTAACTGAGCATGTGGATTCTGTTATATGGAAAGCAAATGTTCAAGTAACAAAATTAATATTAATGTGTTCTGCAAAATCAAAGTGAGGAGCTACTTTTGGTGGAGCCGAATAATCCCAGATCCTTCTAAATCCCATTTACTTCAGATAATGAAAGGAACCTAATGATCTCCAATATTTATTCTCACGGGTCTGCTACTTAAAACCAAATTTTATATTCTTCATGAGAAAATATGAGAAGAATAAAATATATTAAAAATCTATCAGTCTTTGACAAGAACACTGGAATTATGTAGAAGATAACTACCATTGTTAAAAAATTCTTTCCATCATATTCATAGGAGTTCTGTGTTGGAGTTATTTTGCTTCATTTTAGAATATTCAACTACAAATATTGAAATCAGCTATAGGAAGCAAGGAAAAAAAATTACCTTTAAGCACTAGAGGAAGAACATGAGTACCTGATCTGAATTGGCCCTTTGCAACTGGAAACATATTTGTGGTCATTTATAATCTCTGTAAATTAAAAACAAATGCCTAAAATTTTTTTCTATACTTACTTTAAGTGACCAGGTTTCCTAAAAGCCTATATTCTAATCTCACTCTACATCTCCAGAATCACAGTTACGCATGTGTCATAGAGCATTGTTCTGCATTTACTGTCTCTCTTTTCGGGTCTTCCCAGGGTCCACTGCTTTATTTCTCACTGGGTCCACGAACACAAACAACAGTTATCAAGACTGCACTCTCCTGACAAGTAGAATGTGGAAAGATTTTTTGCTTGCTGTTTTCTTTACTATTTATAAAACTACTCCCCCTTGCAATGGGTCTTCAGCCAACCTGCTTAGAACCAAGGGTTCTCTTATCAATACTTATCTAAAATAGTCACAGATAGATCATCCCATTTAATATTAATGTGTACTTGTTTCTTTAAAAAAATAATAACAGGATGGACCACTTTGAAGTTCTTTATATATAGTTTTGCCTAACAGAAAAGTTTTCAAATATGTTGCTATGCTCTGTCCACCCCAAATTGATACATTAAAACATAATCACCAATGTGATGATATTAGGAAGCAGAATCTTCAAAATCAACTAGGTCTTGAGGATGTGTCTTTACAAACTGATGTAGGACTCTTTGAAAACAAGTGCCAGGGATGGTGCTACTCTGAACCAGGTGACCTGACTTGGAGTTTCTGCCTCACCATTGTAAAAAATAAATTTCTGTTCTTTATAAAACACCTAATCAACAATCTCATGTTAAGCAGCCTGAACAAACTAAGACATATTGTGGCTTTCTCTGCATCAAACTACACAAACAAATGCCCTATATGAAGATTCAAAGTTTCCTATATTTGACCTCATGTAATTATAGAGTAGAAAAAAGGTAAACAGAGACAATTTAAGGGCTCATATTTTTAGTCATTAACAAAGGAAAAAATTGTGGTCACTAGCCCAAAAGACATTGTTTGCAGAAATTTCAGTATACTAAGTGACTTCTAAGATGTGACTTGCTCAAAAGATTTTTAAAATTTAAAGTAATATCTACTGATGAGGCTCTATGTTTATCACCAATTATTGATAATGATACTACTTATTTCATAAAATGGCTTATAGTTTCTTCAAATATACATATGTATATATATTTTTCCCAAACTTTTCAGAGTAATAAAGGCAGTATGAGGAAATAAAAATAGCTTGTGATCCTTTATGTAGTATAACCATTAATTCTTTTGACTTACAAACTTGAATGTTCATGTCTATTAGAAAGGTGGTTTTGTATTTGCATTACCATCTCATTCTACTTACAGAAAATGTATCATGAGATTCTCACAACTAATGAATGCATTTGTACATCATTTGTAATGACTTCACACTATTCCATTTATCAGTTGTACATTTTTTAAATTGACAAAGTATGATGTTTCCAAATTTCTTTTACAGATAATACTATACAATATTATTACCTGTATTATTATTTATATTATCTATATTATTATAGTAGTCATATTATATTGTAGTAGTCATATTATTCTAATAGTCATATTAAAATATATGACTATATTATAGTCATTATTTGACTATAGTCATATGACTATGTATGACTCTATGTGAAATATATCTTGATGTACAAAACTCATTACTTCCTTATGAATTATTTCCAGAAGTGAAATTGCTGATTCTAAGAGTAAGCACATTTTAAAATGTGAACTGTTTTGCCCAATTGTCTTTCAACCAACAGTAGTTGAAGGTACCCCTTCCCCATCTCCTGTTTATGCTTTAGATTCAGCAAACATTGAATATATGCTTCCTGATATGCATTCTGGGTTCTAAATAAGTAGATTCTGGAGAACAAAATATGGTTCTAGTCAACTCCTCCAGAATTTACAGTTGAGTAATATGATATAACCATGATTTAAATATAATTTTATAAATAATAGAATTTAAATTGATATAAGGAAGATAAATTATGTTTATTTGACACATGTCAGATGTTTTCACATGTGTTCCCTCACTTCCTGGTATTTACTAACACATGGGTCTTACATATACTCTACATATGAAAATGAGTTTAAGACTCAGGACTTCCATGAAAATGATGGAGTGGTGAGCAGCAGACAAAGACCCTCTCTCAGATTTGGTGTCCAGACACTGGAATACAGCAATAAGAGGAAGAAAAAGAGGAAAGTGGGTCCCCGAGACCCAGGTAGTATCTGAAGCAAGAATTGAAGCCCACGTGGAGGATAAAACTTCAAAGAAGACAAAGGAGGTAGCTGGTGATGCTTTCTCCCTGAGAATGGACTCTTTTTGTGGGAGAGGTGGCTCAAAACTTCAGACACATGGTGACTACTGGGGACTCTAGAAGCGTCCATGAAGAAATGTACCAGTGGAACAGATCAGTTGTTGCAGCAGACTGCAGTGGCCAGTAAGCTATTCGAGTTTAGATGTTCCCCCAGGAGAGGGAGATTGCTGGTAGCCTTCTTGGAGAGGGGTCAACTGATCACAGAATTCAGAGCAACTGAAAACTCCATCTAGGCTCCCATTGGCAAGGTCAGTATACTTAGTTCAAGTCAGCAGTATATCAGCGAACTGAGTTCAATCCAGCAGGAGGCATGTACATGGACTGTTGCAAGCCTAACAAATCTGGTTCCAGCCTGATAGCCAGAATCCAGTCTGAACTTCTTTGGAATTAAAGGTGAAGGCTTGCTGAGACTGTTAATTACCCTACTGTAAAGTGTTTAATCACCTTGGATCTGAAATCTGTCTGCTCACGTTGTCTGCAGTAGACAAACATCTTAAAGTGGAATTTTTACTTTCTTACTTTCTTCTCTTTTTTCCCCCTCTTGCTTTTTGTTTTGTTTGATTTGGTTTGTTTCTTGATTGTTTGTTCTTGGTTTTATATGAGTATGAACACAGTTTCTAGTTTTTTAGTTTGTTTGTTTACTCTGTTCTGTTCTATTCTTGTTTTTAGTTCTTCCTTCTCTCTTTTCTTCCTACCTTCTTTACCAGTTTGTCAAAGTTTGAATGATCTTCCTTTGTCCTCCAATTTTGCTTCTAATCTCTTCCTCCTCTTCTATTTTTCCATTTCTTCCGCCAATCCCTTTGAAATTTTCTCCCCTGAGGATAAAAAATCACCATAGTGCAAGCTTACTTACTGCATGCAATTTTCTGGTTTGTCTTAGATTTCATTGTATAACCACAAATCTAGTTCATGTAGTTAAAGTTGGCAAATTAATAGTTACCACAGTTTGTCATTTTCTAGGCTGTGTTGCATGCTATTGTTACTGCTGACTGTACCAGTTTAGAAAAGGTAACATAATTGTTCTAATCAGTTGTTCTTCCTGGTATACTAGGACTGAGATTGCCTAAAGGTCACAAAAAAAATACTATAGGCCAGTCCCAAAGAACCAAGACCTGGGCTAAGTAGGGAGCAACTTCTCATCCCCAAGAAAGTGAAGATGCTAATATTTCAACAGACTCAGAATATAAAAGCAAGCTATACCTGCAACACCTCCTCTGAGAAGTAGCCATTTCTTAAAGGTTCTAAATACTAACAAAAAAATTTACTCACCCTAAGCATTTTAAAAGTATCAACCAAGGAATTAAATTTTAAAAAATACAAAATGAGAACACACTTAAAGAAAATGCAGTCCCAAACTTGCAGTTCTCCAAAGGCAAACCCAGGGGACAATGAGGTGGAACAATCTGAAAAACTACCCACCTGAACTCTGAAGTCGTAACAGTGAAAGTAACAAAACAAATGAACGAGATTCCAGACAAAATCAAATATCTCAGATAACTACAGAGACAGTGACCAAAATGAAAGACATGCTTAGTGACTCTAGAGCAGATACATATTAAAAAAAAAAATAGAGGAACTTAGGAAAATAATGGAAACTATGAATTCCCAACATAGGAAAATAATGGAGTCTATGAAACAGATTCAAACAGATATTCAGAAGATTAAAAATTCCATTGAAAATATATGCAGCAGAATGAGTCAATGTGAGGTCCAAATTTCAGATGTAGAAGACAGGATTGTGATTATTGATCATGGAAGGAAAGATTTCTTAAAAATAGCAATGAACCATGAAAAATCACTACAGCAACTGCTAGATGATACAAAGAAGAATAACCTAAGATTGATAGGTCAATGAAAAAGCAGGAGAAGCAAAAGGGACATAAAAAAATCTGTTTTCAGAAGTCATGACAGAAAATTTACCAAGCAGGAAAAAAAATTGACATACAGATAAGAGAGTCATTTAATGAGCATCAAAATGTATCTATACCAAGGCATATAATAGTCTGGATGCAGAAATTAAACACAAGATCAGAATATTAAAAGCTGTTAGAGAAAAGAAATGAATCACTTCTAAAGGAAAGCCCATTGCAATCACAGATCTCTCATCAAAAAACCCTCAAATCAATGAGAGCTTGGTGTGAAATATTTCAAGCCCTAAAGGAAACAAATTCCAATCCAGACTGATGTACCCTGCCAAGCTATCTTTCAAAATTGATGGAGGAATAAGATACTTCCACAGCAAGGAACACCTGAGGAAATTCATAAACACCAAACCACCACTCCAAAATTCTCTGAAAGATATTCCACAAAAAGATAAATATTACAACTCCAAGAGCCCCAACAAAATAAATCTATCAGTTAAAGCAAGCAACAAGTCTAAAACTCAGAGAATGTAAGTAATTTTTATATGATTGACAGCCTGAGTCTCAGTCCAGTGGCCTTCCAGCTTTGACAAATTGGACAAGTAAACTTCTCCATGACTCAGTTTCCTCATCTGTATAATAATAAAATGAACTTCCACATTGTAGTAAAAAAGGAAATAAACTATAATTTTTGTAAAATATTTCATAATCAGAAATATTTTCTTTAGTGATCTACTTAAAATTCCTTAGTGCCCTTCAGGGCACTAAGGAATGTAAAATATCTACTCCCTAATTGAGGAAAATGAAGATGTTTCTGTTGTTTTCTTCCTCTTTAATATTTCATGGT
Source organism: Dolichotis patagonum (assembly GCA_004027295.1). Taxonomy (NCBI): domain Eukaryota; kingdom Metazoa; phylum Chordata; class Mammalia; order Rodentia; family Caviidae; genus Dolichotis; species Dolichotis patagonum. The sequence continues at coordinate 94,774 of PVJX010002015.1, forward strand.
TCTTTAGTTTTTGTTGTTTTTTTTTTATGAAAACTACACTTTGTCTTACAAATTCACCTTGGTCCTTCTCTTTACTTTGAGTATTCAAAGAAGTTATTATAAGTTAAAGTATATTTTAAAAAATTTTCCATCAAAATGAGCAATTAGCACACATGTCATTATTTAAGGCAAAAAGAACAAATTATGCACAGTGAGTCCAGTAAGTTATTGGTACAGAGTTTTTAGGTAAATAAACATTTCAATGACTTCAATTTTAGCACTTCTCACTTATGTAAATATATTAAATGCCATAAATGATGTGTTCTGAACCTCTTAAGTAATTTATTAAACCAACTCATTTTTTCCACTAATTGTTCCAAAGATTACTTGTCATCCATGGCACAGCTAGCATTTTGTATTCTTATTTGACTTTGATAATGCTTCTAAATAAAAATAAATATGCCATGTTTGCTTGTTTACCTTTGTTTTTAGTTAAACATAAAGATTTGATAGAGAGACACAGAGAAAGAAAAGTTTTAATCTATATTTATGTTTTCAATATTCAGATTAATCAGTTGAAGTTCTCAATTTGAGTTTTAGAGCACAGATAAAATTTCTCTTGAAATGAAATTATCTAAATCAATCATTTGAAAAATAGAACTCAGTACTTGGGATGTTGAGGCAGGAGTATTGTGAGTTCGAGACCAGCCTAGGTTACAAAATGAGTTCAAGGCCACATTAAACTGCACAGTAAGACTCTGTCTCAAAAAGACAAAAGGAAAAAGTAAAGGAAAAAAATGATGTTTCTTACTAATCACATACAAATACAGAAAAATTATCTGCCTCTAAATAGTCTAGCAGTAATGATGAATCTATAAAAAGGGAAGCATTACTATTTTAAAATTTTATACACTAGTCATTAGACATCTACCTTAACATTCTATCCACTTACCTAAAATTAACCCCATGAAGGGCTTTTAGTAGTTTCACTAGTTGTTTATTGGTTATTTTAAGTTTTAGCACTAAAAGCATAGATAGAATATTTTTTTCAAGTATAAATTTGCTTTTATTTTCCAATAGTTTAAAGACTTTGGGCCTTATTAGGCCTTATTACTGTAGTGTTGAAGTTCATTTAAATTGTCTCAAAAAAGGGTTATTGCCAATTCAATATTATGATACACAAATTTTTGGGGATTCCATGAAAATGCAAAAATTCTACCTTAAAAGGAAATATGTACAAACCACTTACAATTAATATTTAAACAATAAAAATAAGATTTTTTGCATTGCTATAATCATTATTGGCATTTGTGTTATGTTTTTAAAGCTATTTAAAAATTCAGATTTCAAGATAGCAATAAAAACACACTCTTACAGCAAGTGATACTCATTTTTCTTTTTCCTACATGGACCACATTGTAGAAAGGGCCCTTCACCAGAAGAGAATCCAATTATCCAATTGTAGTAAGCATTCCTTTTACAGAAATGAAGCATCAACCCTGAAAATGCACTATGTGAATTTACTATTGCGTAGGGTATTGAAGGCCAGGGAAATTTAGCTCAGTATACCAAAAGAGAAGAAAAGAGATCCATTTTCTCTAAATGTCATGCAATCCTACAATGGCTACAAAATCATACTATTTCCAATACTGTAAGATGTAAAATGCAGTACTCACATCAAGTGGATTCTTAAGTGGATTGTTTACTTCTGTCTTTTATATTTATAGACAGGTAAAGTATATGATCTGAGTCTGTTTGAGAGATAAAATGACTGTATTATAAGGAAAAAAATAAGTGTAAATGTGAAAATAAGATGGCATTAGAAAATTTAAATAAAAAGTTTGGGAAAGTAACCGTTCAAGGAGTTTTTGTGTGAGTGTGAATTTTAATTTGCAAGCATCATAATTTGACAGTTTCCACATTCTTAGATTCACCATGGTTAGAAATGATATTTATGAAAACAAAAATGATATATTTAATTTCTTAAGAAATATGTCAAAGTTCAACTTTACTTATCCAATTTGGTTTCCTATTAAACAAAATTAGTTACATTTCCAAACTTCTTCAATGATGCTATCCATTTTTAGCACACTAGTTTACCTTTCCTATAAAATTTCATTCTTCATTAAAGTCTGTAATAAGAGTTAAGCAAAAAACAAATATTCCAGTGATGTCATATTTTGGATAAATGTTCTTAACTCAACACCACCCATTAAGCCTACATATATTTTCTGTTAACTACATAATCTGTCCTTTAAAACCTCTTAATAAGTGAATGCTTTATATCCCTAATGTAAACATGTTTGTTCAGATTCTTATAAAATATTTAACAAGTTAGTCTATGTCCTTAAGTAAAAATAAATTAACTTGGAAAACAAAACCAGAGTAATTAAATAAGGTACCATATAGCTTAATACCTATCCACAATTACAGAAAAAATGCTATCTTGTACTAAAAAGAAAACACATATATCATTAATTAGTCTTTTAAAGTGATCAATATTAAAAATAAGACATGGTTAAAATAAAATAATTTATCCCTCGTGGTTCAGAAACACTTACTGAAGACATGAAATGCATCAGAATTTACTGAACAGAAGTTTTAGCTTTCTCTTAGCTTGAATCTATAATAAATGGTCCTTATTCTGAGCACCATTTTCTTTTTAATTAAGTGATTTCCACCAACATTTATCTGGAACAAAATCCAGGTATGGTTTTTCAAAACAGAAAAAGCATTGTAAATTTGATTTAAAAAATTGTTACTCCAAATAACAATGGCTTAGTATGACAAAAGATTACTTCTTGCATATAATACAAGTCTGACTGGTGGACAAAGATTTCTCTTCTTTGTGGTGGTTTTCAGACCTAGGCTGAGGAAACTTCACTAACTTGTGATGAGACTTTACAAGGGATTCAGCATTTAACACAACAAAAAGAAAGACTGCCTTGAACACTCATCTGTGATCTTAAGCACTTCATTTCTTTTCACAGTACTTTGACAAATTATCTCTGACATACATAGAAATCTTTCAAGCAAAAGGAGCAGAATAAATTATGGAAAAGACCAGCAATCTCTGCAACCTTGTGTTCACTATTTTTCCCACACTCAGTGCCACCACATGAGAGCTTGAAGTCCATCCCTTTAGCACACAGATCTCAAAGTTCAGCATATCAAGGTCAAATGCAAAAACCCCAGCTAATCCAGATGTGGTTTCCGCTGATCCAGAGACCGATGAATTAAAAATCAAATTTCCTGCCCCCAAACACACATGCAATAAACAAAAAAATGTGACAACCCAGGATAATCACACTCACATTTAGAAATGAGAATAGCACATACACCTCAGCCCATTTAAATGCTGAAGATCAGCCAAGCAACGTGAAGGCTTCCTACATGTGAGTTCTTCCTCCTCTTCCCGAGGACAAGTTCTATTTTTTTTCCATTCTTTCCCTTAGTTGTATCTGCAAACACAGCTCCTCAAGCCTGTGCTGCTGTCTCAGCCTCCTTGCTCTCATAAACTTGTACGCACAAAGGCTATTTTTCAGCTTCGTACAGTCAAAGGCTTCTTCATTCTGGGCTTGTGGTTTCTTTGGCAGTACAGTATATTTCGCTCAAATGGTTAAGTGGCTTCTCTGTTTGTTTCCCGTGTGTTCCAGATACCAGTAATCATACCCACATTTTTAAACACCTAGGTCTCAGATCTTCCACAGGGTTTTGTTTTCTCAACCCCATGCCATTGTTGCTTATTTGATGGTGACTACCTAACGTTTATCTGTAGTAGCAAATGGAAAAGTCTCCCTGTAAAAGCTTTCTCTACCTTAAAACTTTACTCAATGTAAGGGCTTTAATGACCATTAATCAACTGTAACTTTTTATTGAGTATTCGTTATCCAAAGCCTCTATAGAAATACTTTATTTACCATTTAGGGTCAAGAAACACAGTTTTTCTAATACTGTAAAAATCTACTTCGCTACATCCTTTTTATTCCTTTTCATCTCTGTGAACAAGTCGATTCTTTTCTGAATTCATCTTTGTTTTGTAATCACTTGCCAAACATAACAAATAGTGGCATATATGGTGCTATGTTAAATCATGGTTCAATTTTCACCTTCTTACCCAAGAGCTAAAAGTTACCTAGCCCTATAATCTGCCTTCTCATTTTGATCAAATGTTTTATATAATATGAATTTATTTTTTTTCTTTACTTGAGGATCAATTCTCACTGCCTGTCCACTGCCTCCCAATTACACACAAAGTATTTCATTATCACAGAATCCTATTTCTAAAACTCATTTGTATGTGAGAATAGTTATGCCTAGTAACAGATTAACCACTTAATCTCAGTAGTTTATGCCACATAGGCTAACACCTTGTTCACATGAAATATACAACTCACCAAGAAACTCCATTTAGTCATGTGGGGAACCAAGCTCTTAGTTTTCTGTCTTTAACTTATTGTCTCTCCTTAAAGCTCTTGGGGTGGCCAGAGCTATAGCAATTTACCACTATGCTTAAACATCTTAGAGACATGCCACTTCCTCTCAAGGTTTTAGATCATGATTTGATGTACAGTCCTGCATTAATGCAAAGAAAAATGATAGAACTCTATTTTTTCCTGTAACATTATGAATACAATGATACATGACTAGAGGGAGGGAAAACATATTTACATCAGTTTCACAAGATTTCTGAAATCAAATAATAAAACTAGAATTAACAAATCTTATTAAGGATGAATGGTTTGATTCTAAAATTTTAATAAGATATTTATACGTAAGGAGCGAGATAGTAATTTGGGGAAACCATAACAATATTTAATGATATAAATTTATGTTTTGGCATCATTATTTGCTGGCAAAACAGAAAATAATGAATTGAGAAATGTCCTATGATCTCTGTCTTGATACTAAGATTTCTTAACATAGACAAGAACTATTCAACCTCCCTTTTTTAACTTGCTTCATCCCATATGTAGAAGAGCTTTCTAGAGAAACCATATTAAGCAATATGGTGCACTCCAACCACAGGACTGTACACACCATATGAAGGGGCCTAATATTCCCATTTGTCTGTGACCTCATTCTTATACAAAACATTTCCATAGCACCTTTGAACTATAAGTAGAATCATTACCAAGTGCTGTTGGTATTGTAATAAATGAAGATTCTCAAGAAATAAAAACCATTTACAGTATCTTCTGAACTATAAACTGAGGCATAAGTTAATGAAGAGTGTCATATCTAATGTCTTTTTATATCCTTTTCAGAGTTATGTTTTTCCCTCCATGATTGTATAAATAACACATAAATTGCAGTCTACTATTACAAAGTAAAAAACAATAAGGAACAACCACCCATAGTACCAGGACTTAGTGATTCCTGATAGTATCAAGACAAGTATTCTTCCAAACTTATATACGTGTATGTATTTACCAAACTAGAATCTGTTAACCAAAGAGTTTTCTAGTTTAGTCTATTTCACTTAAACATCATAACCAATTGTAATATACATAAATATAAATGAGCTCCTGCACTTTTACCCACACTGTATTCCATTGCAAGCATGTCCCATGAATCATTTATACAATTTTCTGCTGATGGCCATATAGGCTGAAAAATTACTTTCACTATTCTAACATGGGCATTAAATTACATATGTTAAGGAGAATTTGGCCTACTATTTTCCTTACAATAAGTTCCTAAAAATATAATTTTCTATCTACACAACTCTAACATTTTGCATTTTTAAAAACTGTCCATTAGAAAGTTATAAAAATTTATTCTCTAAGGATGTAACAGGAACATGTTTAAATAAATTATGCTATTTTCCAAGCACTAAAATATTATGTTAATATTGTGTTAAATCAATGATATGGAAAACCATTTGTAGGACTAAATGAAGTAAGATATAAGATATAACAAGGCGTACTAATGATATATGTTGCTATTTAAATTATAGCATACATAATATATGTAATGGGGCTATATAACCGGACAGAGTAGACTTTAAAAGTTGTGTTTTCTCCTGCTGTAGTTGTTAAATATGTACACCTATTTACAATACTGTAAAATACTGTAAAATATGTAAAAACATGTCAAAATTGGAAATTTTTACATATTTTACTTGTCATCTAAAGAATAATTTTAAGGAACTATCAGAAGTCACAAAGCTGAAGAAACTCTTCACATAATTTATAGCTCACATCATGTTAGACATATCACAGCTCCTAAATTTGCTCTAATCTAGAATGTTTAAACATTCTGAACTAAAAAACATTTGTACAACAAAGAACTTGTTTTTAACTCATGAAAATTCTCCATGCCTAAGAGCAAGCAGAATAAAACCTCTCTTCTTTGCTGAGAAAGCAAAAAACGAGTAAATCTGTGAGGTCTCTGAAAACAGATTGGAAAACTGTTCTCTAGCTATAAGTCCCTGGCTGCAGGCATTTTGGAAAGCATTTTGGAGGAGAACAAGCCATTAATAAAGATTCAATACTCACAGTGACCTTTGAGCAATTCCAGATGCAGACATGGAGATTTTTCCACAGATAATCAGAAAAGGGGCTGCTACAAGAAGTGACAGTTTCAAACAGGCTCGCATGAAGCGAGAATTGCGTGGGACACAGAAAAGGCTCAGCAGAAGTGAAACAACGCAGCAAGCATCCAGATCCTTGATCAAACATAACCAAATGATTCTCGTACAGTAAGAGTTTTACCAGGTCCTTAAGAGAGGAGGAAATAGATGCCATTTTGTATTTCCTGGATATGATTATGAGTTTATCAGCAACTTGTTTTTATATGTTCATGTTCCCATCTATTACTGTGCTAACTTTAATACAGAGTAACTCATTTAATTCTCACACAAAACCGAAGTGATAGAGATTGTTATTCATATTTTATGACTACAAACGTAGGATAAAGCCACTTTAGGAGTTTGGCCACAATCATGTGCTTAGCAGAGAGGTCAGCAAGCTTTTTTAAGGACCACTGAGTAAATGTTTTGTATTTATTGGCTTTGGAGTCTTATCACAACTCTTCAACTCTGCTGCTGCCTAGGTCCAAAGCTTCTACAGATAATACATAAAGGAATGTAGCTACATTGCCAAAATAGGTGGTGGATCCTCTGCCTGTGGTTTGCCTACCTCTGACCTAGAGAACAGTAAGTCAAGATCCAACTCCAGTCTAAACTTTCAGTAACAAAACTGCCATGCAGTAAGAGAAAAAAAAAAAAAGAAATTTGGTTCTCTTTCAAAGATGGTTCACTCATTCTAACATATCCTTTTGACTTTTTATATAGTTCTGTTCTAACGAAACTGACTACTATGAATTGCCAAGTATTTGGTAGGCAAAAATATTTGGATGCCCAGAGAACATAATCAAAGTAAACAGTACCCCCATCAGAATGTGGATTTAAAATAGGATAAAAGTGCAGACCTGAAATTTGGGCAGGTCTCAGCCTTCTGAAATAGAATTGAATCAGAAGGGGATGATGTTGGGCCCTTTTATAACACAGAAATATTTAGTTTACCGAATTTTATAATCTATATTTTTCATTAATTTCAAATTTACAGTTAAGTTTCCTCATAAGTAAAATAATTTAGGACTAGATAGCTTATCTATTTCAAATTGTTTAAAACTCAAATTAGTATAAAAAATATTTTAAACATATGTGGTTATACTTACATTTGTAGAGGTGAAAGATAATCAGGATTGGTATGTAGCTTAGTAGTGAAACATTTACCTAGCGTATGAGAGGTCCTGGGATAAATTGCTTTAACCACCAAAATGTAATCAATAGGCTGAAATGGGTGATTTTTAAATAGTAGTCTCATTAGAATTTATTTGTGAGTCATATACATGAATAAAGAACAAATAAATCTTATGTAAGGCTCCTAAAATAATTGAGAGTAAGAAAAGTCATAAAATTTAGATCCACTTTTTAATATGATTACATACCTTTAACCAAGTCTTTCTGAATCTGAGTCCTCCATAGGAAAGTGGTAATCATGGGACCTGTTAGCTTACTAGCCAATTGATGAAGATTTTGGTGAAATTTCTAACAAATTTCATAAGGATACAGTAGTGGACAGTATTATTTTTCGTGAGCACTTGTAGCCCTACTCTTAGGAAGGATTGCATTTTCCACTCACTGCTGTCTGCCTTGGTCATATGATTTCGGCAAAGTGAGACATGACACATGTCACTGGCAAGTAGAAAACTAAGGTCATAATGGAGTTTGCCAGATTCTTTTGCCTCCTGTGCCATGGAACCAGAATATTCCAGATAAGAGCTGCTCCATCAACCCAGGGTGAGGGCAGCACACAGTACTGACACCAGCCCACACCACCACACAGCAGGATGAGAAATAAAATGTTATTGTGAGTCACTGACATTTTAGGTCATTTACTACCATAGAATAGCTTAGGCTAGCCTAGAGACTAATTAATAAAATGTTAAAATCTAATTGCACACTTTGCTTTAACACTTTAATTAGAATTATAAACATAAAAGGGAAATATAAATCATCTAATTGATTCAGAAAGAAAACAGCATTTAGATGCTTCCTATATGTCAACATAGCTACTCTCAACAAAATTTAAGACCATGTTTTTGTCTGGACTAACCACAAAGATGGTGTATGAGATTTAGAATCTAAGAAGGATTTTTAAAGTTATTTATAGAATAGCAAAGCATATAGCAAATAAATTATACCCAGAAAACAATACTGATCATTACTCAGAAATTATTTATAGGTAATTTAGAAAATAGGGCTTTTCCTCTCCTAATTTATAGTAATGCTTTTCCTTTTTGGAACTAAGATAGTTTGAAATTATTGTCAACAACAACAACAACAACAAAAGATATGACTGTCAAAATGTATCAGCAAAATTCAACAGATTTCCAAAATCCAAAGACTAATAACATATACATTTCCTTGTCTAGTGGCTAGGTCTTTATAGTACACAGATCCTATCAGGATTTCTGTTTTTTAATAAGCCATAAACTGTCATCAGAATTCTAAACATAAAATCTTTAATATCTGACTAAACACATGAAATGTATGATTCCAGTGATAACATGAGGTTCGCTGCAATTTCAAGGAATTATCAACACAGTATCAGGGATATCCTGCCCTCTACTGTCAGCATTATAGTTTTGCATGTTTAAGTAGTTACTAAATCATTTTATTTAAAATCTAAGTTGTTCACACAGTAGTAGTTAAACATTCTTTTTCTATTCTATTAACTATTTTCTTAGAAAATTTAATATTGTGTTTCATGTATACTTGAAATTTAACCAATGTCTTTACATTGCTCTTGGATAGTTAAAAGAACTCAGAATGATTCTATCTAATAAGTCATCTCTCAATTTACATGCTCTTTCTGTTTTGCATTTATTTCTCTAGATTTTATCCTATTATCAAATGGTGTAATGATTTTATTTAAATGTTTATTCAGAGTTACACAAGTATTTTCTATGTTACTTGCCTACATATTCTTTGTGTCTTAGATTTAATTTTGTATCAGTTCATCTTTAATGTATATGTGCTGGTGAAACATGGTCTCCATTTCTATTTGAGTGCCAAAATCTTTAACATATCCCTCTTTTTAAAAGGCTCAATGATAAAGTTCTAGAGTGTCTATTGTTTTTCTTCACTACTTGAAGACAATATTCTTCTGCATCTAATTTCCTTGCCATTCTTCAAACCACTTACCTCCACACTCCAAATGGCCTTTCTAGCAAGCTTAGTAGTTCTTGTCTATTAGTTTATCACACTGATAACCAATCTATTCTAGCCAAGCACTTCTTATTACCAGCTTAGAGAATTTTGCGCTATTTTCTTGGAAATGTTCCTTTTATTGGCTAGCTACTCCACTTATGTTAAAATTTCCTCAGTTTTACATGGTAACTCTGTATTTATCATTTGCTAATAACCTCTAGAATTTTCTTACATTGTGATCTCTAAAAGGTATTTTACAATATATGCAGTTTTACAGTGCACAGTTTGCAAGATCCGCGCTTATATCCCTGAAGAGGAAATATGCCCACGCATCACCATGTACTATTTCATACCATGGTGGTATTGTACATAAAGGTCAATAGTAGTTAGCACAGTGTCATTCAAAACATTTTTTCTTTTATTTTAAAGGGAATAAGGCTGGTGACGGGGGTGACAGGTCATGCTGTGGAAGCTGGGACCTTTTCCGGGAGGCTTATGCTGTCACTGAGAGAATGAAATAGCTCAACAAGAACAAATCACAGACACTTGCCAACCAGACTTATCACTAGACCCCACCGCCTACCTTCTCCTTTAGTGAAAGGATAACTCACAAGAGTCTTGTCTACCTCTGGTTCCTCTGCATTTCTGCAGCACTGGCCCTGGGTGCACTAACGGTATGGCGGGCTGTTCTCATCAGCCGAGGTGAGACTAGCATTGAAAGACACATTAACAAGAAGGAAAGATGCCGACTGCAGGCTGAGGGCAGAGTATTTAGCAATCCTTACACCTATGGCTTCTTGGTCGACTGGAAGGTATTCCTGGGTGTAACACAGGAAGCCATTGGCTTACTCCAGTGCTGTTACCTTCTAGTCACCTGCCCCATGGGAATGGAATGAGCTGGGAGCCCCCTCCCTGGATGACTGCTCACTAGCCTCTGTGATGGCAATGTGAGCTGGACTGTGTCAGCAACAACTTAAGCATTTGTTCTGCTGCCTATATTGTCTCAAGGGCCTGCAACAGTAGCTTTTCTTTCAATTCTTGATCAAAAAGAGCCAGTGGGCCTGCCCTAGGGTACTATGCATGGACAACTCAAGGACCAACCTTCTGCTCACTGCAGAAGGAAGACACAATGTGGACAAATCCTAGGACAGACGTCCTTTACTCAGGCAAACAAATTCCAGCCCCAGACTAGGGGCCAGGCAGCTAGCTACCCCACCCTCCAGATAAAGCAACAGGGCTGGTCATCTCTTTTTCCACTTGCTGTCTGGGAAAACACCTGAGGTTATAGCTGGGATCCTGGCTTCTCAACAGGGTAAAGACACCAGGCATGGAGCTGAGGTCATTACCATTTCTACATGCTGCTAAAGGGAGCAAAAATAAAGGCATTCGATTTGTAAAAAAATAAATTAATAAAAGGAATAAAACAAAACAATAAAATGAAACAAAACAGAACAATGGGAATGATATTGGATTTCAAAAACAAAACAGTAGGAAATCAACCATAATTACTGTAATGCACATTGTTATCCTCTAAATAGATGCTCAGAACACCAGACATAGGCATGCAAAGTCAATCAAACAGCACGAGTACTAAGTTGTTTCTTTACTTCAGTTGCTATCATCTCAGAAATTTCAGATGTGTGACTTCTAATTTCCTCTATGACTAAGTCTCCTGGACTTCTGGGTGAAATATAGGCATGCAAGATTAATTAAACACTATATGCACTAAGTTGTCTCTTTACCTCAGTTGCTATCATTTCAGAAATTTCAAGTGTGTGACTTCTAATTTCTTTTGTGTCTATGTTTTCTGGACTTTTTCTAAGTGAGCTGGAGGTCTGACATTGTACCTTGCTCCTTCATTTTGACATTTTCCTGTGTTCCTCTGAATCAGCCAGTTGCTGAGTCCTGGGTGTTTCCTGCATCAGCTGCGTGTACCGCAGTGCAGGAGATTGGGTTTAGCACCTGGGTTCCTCTGATCTGAAGTTTGTGGGGTGGCAGAGAGGTGCAGGGCCGCTGCTCATAAAAGTTCCCCCAGTAACTCTGGAACCCTGTGGGTACAGCTTCCTCTCCTCTGAACCCAAGGTGGTGGGCTCACCGGGGATATGGTCCTCTCCTCCATCCATGGTGGTGGGCTCATTAGAACAAGTTGATTCTTTCTAATGAATTGACCATTGCATTTATAAAGTTCTGAAATGGCCAATGCACCATAGAAAGATACCACTTTAGGCTCCTGCTTGAAACCAATAGCTTCCAAAAACTGCTGGCCTTTAGTCAGGTTCATTAAAAACTTTTTAAATCACATACTTTTTTTGATTAAAAATAGAGGAATTTTCCAGTGTACTTTGCTTACTTGTAAATTCCATGTATATCTTACCACCAATTTTGACAATAGCTGTGAAGTGTATTTTATTGTTAGACAAGTAAATTTAAACAAAATATTGGTTTCAATTTTGCATACATGCTGAAGTGCATGGCCCACTACCCTCCTAAAAGATCTGGAGACCTTGCGCATATTCGCAGCTTCTGTTGAGCAGTTATTCACTGCACAGTGGGATTAGCTTTGTCCTTTGGACACAAAATAATTTCAGAGTCTTTCAAGTAATTCAAGAAAACAAACTGAAAAACATCCTCACAATCGTGTTTCTAATTACTAAATATAGTGCTACCCTATTGATCTTACTCTATTAAACAATATAGCAATAAAAAAATCAAGTAAAATCTTGCTTAAAGTCAAAACATCTCTCATTAACTTAACAAAATTCACTTTAACCCACAACATATTTGGTGCTATATTAGGTGCAAATGATAAAGTGATGACAGCACAGTCCTGGTCTGAGGCCATAGATTGTAAAGTCATTTCTGAGAGACTCCTAAATATCAAGCCAATACAAAGTGATGAGTGCTAAGATAGGAGAAGTACAGCACACTGTGTGAGCACTTAATTTCAGAAACATTTTGAAAAGATGCAGACTCTTATGATTTGGCTTGAGATTATACCTTAGACTGGACCTTAAAAAGCATCTGTTTTATTTCTTAGCTCTGAAAATCACATCATAAGTCATTTGTTCTTATGGCATTATTTGAAATACTAGCTGGATGCTAAAAACATTCATAAGCAATTCCAACTTATTAAATATATTAGTGATGACTTACAAACAAAGCTTAGTATCAATAGTTGCAAGTCAATACAATCTCGAAAGTTCATCTCCTATGATGGATGAATTCATTCATGGTACAGATTGTTAGAGTCAATGGGTCATACCTGTGTTCCCTCAAATCAAGAGAATGAAAACAAATCAAGTAAACATAGGCAGGTGATGATACATGAACAACATATACCTTTGAAAATATACTGTACTAGTTTAAATTAAATTTGATATAACATGATGCAGCACAAAGGTAAAGACATCACATTACAAGGTTATTGGGGGTAGATGTTCATTAACAACCAGTAGATGCCTTATGTGCATTAAGCATCTCCCTAAAATGAAGAGATGACTCACTTTCTTTTCTTTCTCCTGTTCTTTCTTTCCTTCTCTTTCTTCATTTTTTCTTTTTCTTTCTCTTTTCTTTTCCTTTTTTCCTTCCTCTCTCCCTGCCCCCTCTCTCTCCTTTCTTTCTTTCAGTGGTGCTAAGAACTGAATGTGTGTGACAGCCTCAACCCTTGTTAGTGTGAGACAGAGTATAGCGAAATTTCCCAGACCAGCATGGAATATGCAATCCTCCTGCATCAGCCTCTCTAGTCACCAGGATTACTGGCATGCTTTACCAAGCCTTCAGTATCCATCTTTCTTTACACAAAAAGGTTTGTATATATGGTCTGGATGGCTTGTATATGAACCCTTAGAACTACATGGCGATATATTTGAGATTTCAGCAAGCTGAAGCAAAATGACAGCTCATTTTAGTGACACATAAAATTTATTTAATCCTATATAACTGAAAGCAATTCAGATGGACCACGTAGAATGTGTACAATTGTGTAAACTTTTTTGGCAAAATACATGATGGTGTAGGTGGCTTGTGCTTGTGGCTGGTCACTTGTGGCTGTGGCCTTGTCTTGGGGATACATAGTCACAGCTTACTTGGGGAGACAGATCTGAAACTACAGTTACAAGAACTAGCCCTCAACCAGATTCAGGGCACTGGGTTTGAGAAACACTCTTCTCTGAGTCTTGGAATGTGGGCAAGAACCCAGTTCTCCCAGATGCAAGTCAGAGTGGCCAAAACTCTCTGTCAGGATCTTTGAGAACCTGGAGACTAACATTCTGTATGCTCTCTGTTGACACTGATTGAGTCTTAAGAACACAGTAAGTTTTATCTTCTCAATAAAACATTTTTAGTCCTCCAGCATGAGAACAAACTGTATTTGCACACTGTTTGCATATGTTTGAGAAATTTTAAGATGGATGGCAGTGCGAATACTGCACCAGAATAAATAGATGATACATGTGTTTAAGTTTCTGTATCCAATAGTGTATGCTATGAGCCCTTTAATGTTTTGTTTGCATGAAAATATGAATATAGCATATTCTTATTCTGCCATTCAGATAGTAACTTTTTGGATACTTCTTGATTAACCTCTAAAAGGGCTTTAAAATTAACCAAGTAATTATTTGGCACATACGGTTTTTACCTCTTTAGACAAAACCCTGAGTTAGATGTCCCAAATATGAAATAAGCATTTAAAGAATCCTTTTCACTTTCATAGAAGTTAATGTAAAAAAAGGTAAAAGGTAAAAGCAAGAAAATGAAACATTTTATCTCAAAACAAGAGCTGAGAACACTCTTATTTTATTAATACAAAACCATATCTGTCATTTTCATGTTAAGCATTTATTAGCAGTAGGTTGATACATGAATTATTGGTAAGGAAATTTTTATGAGGAAAATAACCTTTAAAATAAATCTTGTGTGTAAGAGTATATGAATAAGAAGGTGGAAGACATATCCCAAGAGGTAAGATGCCCAAGCCCTTAGATTTAAATTTTTAAAAAATCTCCTCTCATCTCACCATCTTTACTGAGGGCCAGATTGTTCTGTGAACTGGACTTATTCCAGCCTGGATATACTCAATATGAATGAACATTATAGCAAACTTTAACACGGCCAAATTCTATTACCACAAAAATTTTAAAACAAATAATCACCATAAGGAAAAATAGTCATAAACCCTGGCTTACAGCCCATGCCTGGTTGAGTTTTTTAAATAGGCTACTCAAAATAATTCTGTATAATTTTATCAAGTCCTTAACACTCATTACTCCAGTGGCTTTTAACTTTTTACTGCTATCCCAGTAAAAATATATTATACATCATGGCTATATATAGATATAAAAAAGTTGCATATAACAATACATTTCCTTATTCTATGCTGTACAGTGGTATTTATATTATCTTCTATTAACCTTTTAAAATATCATTTGCCAGTTTATTGATTTTGAAACTCACTACTATATCCTCAACCTCATGATACAGCAGAAAACATAGAGAGACGTAGATTCTCCCTAAAAAATGGAGAGTAAAAGAATAAAAATGAAAAGGAGAAAAAGAAAGAATATATAAACATTATAGAAAATTACTGACTTTTGAAGTAACATCAGAGAAAAAAAATTTAGAAAATTACGGAGTTGATATTTATAATTTGAAAAAAATGCTGTTCCCAGAGTCTGAAAACTAATGACTTTACAAATTAACAATGACATCCATTAGGTGCATAAGCTGTGTAGACTGCTGGTCAGATGAAAGCCAAGGTATGGTTGTGATGTTTTCAAAATTATGGTGTATAATATTTGTGCAATATGGATTTTGATTATCCAAAATCTTGAAACATTAAGAAAAACTACCCAAGTCCTTCAATAACTCTGAGAAGTCAAAGCATTCATTATAACTTACAAATTCCACCCTGTTCAAATGTTTTAATTCATAAGTTTGGACTGTGCAAAGAGCAAAGACTTCAGAGGACCACATTTTTGCTTGAGGCTGAGGTTACCACTTCTACAATAAAAGGATAAATGGTAGAAATGCTTTGTAAATCAGAGTCTACCAAGCCAATGTAGCCAACCCTCCACCAATTAGAGTACCATTATATTTTCATAATTGTGTAGAGTTACAAAACTTTTCCATAAGAGTCCATTTATAATGAAGATCTGTTTCTCTTTTTTTCCAAAGAAACTTTCTAAATAAAAATCTTTCCATTTATTTTCACTACTTCAACAAAGTTCCCTCAGAAGGTTCAACTTTTACTTGCCCATTACTTCTTTAGAAATTCCATCTCCCTCCCTCTTCCTCCCATTCCCCTCCTCCTCCTTTTCTTTTTCTTCTTTTACACAATATTTTAGCAAACATCACCATAAAATGGACTGTAATGGAAACAATTATTTATTTCTAGATTATCTTAGGAAATTAAACAACTTGGGCCTCACTCTGATGTAGATCTTTTTCTTCTATTAGGCTGAGACAGTACAAATGCTTGTACCCTCGGTCATTTTACCATCTTCTTTATTAGATATTTTCTAGTCACTCCATCTCTGTACTTCTCGAAGACAGCATTAGACTCATTTTGTGTAGCCCTTACCATCAATGACTATGAGTTCCAAGAGAACAAGGATTTTTGCTGTCATTTTTAACATTTTTAACCCAGAAACAAAAATGGAATTGGGCAGTTAGCTGGCATTGCAATAATTATTTACTTGAATACATCAAAGCAGTTTCATGCTTGACTGCATTGACCCCATTAGTCTTTTCTAACAAGCCTATTCAAGGTGTGAGCATAAAATACAGTGAATGTTTAAGTTTAAAAAGTGTATTACAGCAAAAAACACATTGTCCTTAACGCCACAGAAAGTAATCCCCATTACTGAGAACATACTTCTCCTTCTTAACCACTTTCTAAAGCAGTTCTGTAAGTCTTCTTTCATGTGTGCCTTTAATTGTGCCCTTGAAGCTGCCTTGATGTTCTGAATCAATTTAATTTTTTTCATTAAAAACATTACAGTGCGTCCTTGTCCACCTGACTCACTGAATCTAGCACCACACAATTCCTGGCTCTTGCCCAAGTCAAATTGACTGTGAAACGTAAACATTTTGAAAGCGTCAAGGCAGCCACAAGAGTCTGACTGAAGACACAGGAGAGGATTTCCAGAGCTGCTTCAGAGGGCAGGGAGAGTAAGAACCACAGGATGTGTGTTTGAAGCAAGGGGGGGGGGGAGAGTGCTTTGAGGGGGATTAATGCGCCCTTTCCTCTAGTGAAAATTTTAATGTAAACATTTACTGAATTATGATTGCATTTTGTATGCAGTCTGCTTTGTGAATCATTTTCTAATTCTCTTGTCAAAAAATTGACTCCCTAATTCCACAGCACTAAATTCTTGCTTATAATATTAGCATTTATCATAATATCCCCCCCCCCAACGAGACCAGAGGTTCATGAGAAAGAAGGTGCGGGGTTTTTTTAAGGTGTGATATACTGTGTCCTCACTATGTCCTCACTATGATATACTGTAGTATATTATATGATATCATAGTGTTCATTGTTAAATATTCACTTATTGAATGGTTAAGACTTGTCTCACATAGTGCTCTCAGGGATGGGGAAGAGAAAAAGTCTCTTAAATTTGTTTAAATATGTAGCTGAGGAATGTAAGCAACAAGGCACTATCTCTATTGTATGTTACTGACAAGCACTTCAGATTTTTCACTATTCACAAGCTTGAAACCCAAGCAAATTATTTCTTTGATCTCTATCATATTTTTCCTTGGAGGAATGAAAAAGTTATCATGACTGTTAGATGGACTGTTTGAAACTAGAACTCTCATTTTAAAAGACAAAAGTGTATCTAGGTCTGCTTAGGTAGGTGATAACCTTCCCTAAAACTCTCCAGAAGTAGCTATCACTGGAATTTCTTATTTAAATATTTTACTTTACAGTTTTAATAAGCAAAAATCCTGCTCTAAATACTTTAACTTCATATTCTAATTCACAGTAGTAGTAGAAAGTAAAAATAAAAATGTAAATATATAAGAAAAATCCTATAATTTTATTTACATGTTGGCAAGAAAATATATATATTTAGTTCAACTATACATGTAAAATATAAATTAATAACTCATTACTTACTATAGTATACAATATTATTTTTAAAAAATAAAGTCCAAACATACCTGACTTGGATTTATCATTACTCCTTTTTTAGTACTTATTTGCAAAATATAAAAAATAAATTGTATTTATATTTTCTCCTCTTTGAAAATGAAATATCTCACATTTGAGGCAAGAATCAGAGTTTTCTTTACTTCATACTTTTCTTCAAACTTCCCATAACTGAAAGTATTGATTCATCTTAATTGTATGCCCAGATATTTCCAAAAGGTAGAAAATAAGCAATACTCATAGCAGTCACATTGAAACACACTGTAGATTAAATTAAAGTCTCATTAAAATGTGTTTTATTTGTAACTTTCACTCATGGCCAAAAGAAATTCCAGGCCTTTTGCTGATAGAAATTTATTTTCACATGCAAAATGATGATTATTTTTGAGATAGAATTTTATGATTTTTGTCGCAACTGGGAAAGGATTAAAATCAGATACCTGTAAAAAGTCTCTCTAAACCAAAGCTATGATTTCATTGGAGAATTAATGAATATATATCAATATTATATTAATAATTATATTATAAATATATAAATGTAAATATATAATTATATTAATTGTATTAATATATAATTATATTATATTTTTTTCTGTTGCTGTAACAGAATATTTAAGACTAGATAATTTATAAGACGTGTAAACTTATCTGATTCACAGTCCTGGAGCGGGAAGGTCCAAGTGCAAGGAAGTAACTTCTGCTGAAAGCTTTCACAGTATGCATCGCAACATGGCAGAAAAGTGAAAAGACAAGCAGTCAAGAAAAAACATGACAGCTAGAATCATTTCATAACAACACATTCTTGTGGTAATCAGTCAAGTCCTGTGAGTGAAAACTTACCTCATGAGAAAGACAAACATCCTCCTTCACTGAACTAATCATCTCTTTCCAACACTGCGATCAAGTTTCAAGATGAGTTTTAGAGGGCACAAACCATATTCAAACCATAACCCTATCGTTCGGTAGCTTTCATTTGAATTCTTCAGTGCATTTCCTGATGAAAGCAGGGTCTCCAAACTTCTTGGAGTTCTCCCTGTACCAGCCCAGGCTCAGTAACTCAGGATTATTTACAAAGTAATTTATAATGCTATATATCAGGTATTGGCCCAAACATAGAGGATTTAAATATTTAAATCATGGTTTTCTTTCATAAGTAATTAATAGGCACACCAGCAAAAATAAACAAAATAAATATAAAAGTATGTGATGTGTGGTATGTATCGGACCCATATTTTACAGTTCTTGAAACATTCAATTTGTGGGACCTTATTTATGAAAGAGAATATAAACTTACAAATATAAACTTAGGCATGTACTTGAGGTGTAGAATGAGTTAATAAATCATCAAAAATTGCAAAACCTAAAAAACCTAACAAAATCACAAAATCCATGCTGTGAAAATATTCTCTAGCACAATTTATTAGTCTTTTTAAATTGTTGCTAGTTTAGGCACTTTTATTTTTCATGATTTGTTTTTGGCAGTGATGCAAATGTTTAGAATTATTCAATTGGGGAAAACTTTTACCCAGTATCTCTCATAAAATAAGACGTCAAGTGGATTAGATATTCTAATATATTTATCACCTCACATGCTCTAAGTTGACATCTATCAACTGTTGTTTCAGATGTCTGCATTGCTTTGATATCATTAAGAGTTTTATATTATCCTCATAAAAGTCAATAATCATATCTAATGAACAATAATTTGTTTTTTATCAATATGTCCAAGTAAATCATCCTTTTCATTAATTTTATTATCTAATAATTCCATAGATATTCATTCTCTTATTCTGGAAAATAAGGTTTCTTTCTTAGTCACTTTTTTAGGTGTGATTTGAACATGTTTTTGTTATATTTTGTTTCTCAGTGTCAGAAATATGTTTAATTTTTATCCTTTTTAAAATTTCCTTATTCCATTAAATTGTATGTAATTTTTTCCTTTTTGGGGACGAGGTCTTTTTCAGACAGGACCTCACTATGGAGCTCAGGCTGGCCTTGAACTTACTTTGTAGCCAGGATGGCCTCAAACTCATGGTGATCTTCCTGCCTCAGCCTCCCAAGTGCTGGGATTATGATTATTTCCATTTGAAAAAATAAATGTCCTAATGAATATTTTCTAATTTTTAACTTGTTATATCAAAACATTCCAAAAAGTATATTCCCAATGCAATTAAAATGATTTCTCCCCAGTTTCTTACAAAAATTCTCTAGTGGGACATGATGGTGCCTACCTATACTCTCAGGGAATGAGAGACTGAGGCAGAATCACAAGTTTAAGCACTGACTAGGCAATTTAACAGCATAGCAAGACCATGACTAAAAAGGTCTTAAAGGCCTTAGAGATGTGGTTCAGTGAGATGGCCTTGGGTTCTCATGCTAAAACTACAAAAAAGAGGAAAAAAAAAAAGAAAGAAACTCTAGTGACTGCAATGAGAGATCAAGACTCAACTGATGATAGAATGGCCCCTGAGATCCGGCCACAGCCATGGTGGAACCCAGGAGCCTGCACAAAGTAGCAATTCGCCCGCCCTCTTGGTAAGTGCCTTCCTCTGGTGTAAACCAGGAGACTCAGTAGTGTCTCTTGAGCCTACTGGTGCTCAGGCTTGGAATCAAACATCCCACCCCATCCCACCCTCCAACTGGGGACAGAGGTCTGAGCATCTCTTGGCAGGATGACTGTATGCAACATAGTAAATATGGGGGGGTCTCCTCTATCTTCTCTTTGAAAGCAAGTGTTGTTTTCAGTTTTGTTTCATTATGATTAATTGCTTTACTCTATTCAATATTCTCTTTCGATCGATTTTATAATGTTCTGTCTTTGGTTTGGTTTTGCTATACTTAATTGACTAGACAACTATTGTGAAGATAATGAGATATACGATGGTACCTATTACTGTTATCCTGGTAATCTGCTGTGAAGTTCTGTACCAAATTCACTGCACTGTCTCAATTGACTTTGTTCTGTCTTGTTCTGTTGTATTCCTACTACCTTCGATATAAAAAAAATGCAATTGATAACTGATTAGACTTAACTATCTTTTGATTCGTAGTAAATATTTATCTGTTCCATAGAAAACTGACTCTGCCTGAATAAAAGTATGGAAGGCACCATGAATATTGGAGCTTACTGTTAGAAAATAGGTCTCTGTCACAAGGTAGAAAAGATTATGAGCACAAACTTGTGCAAAAACGTAAACTCCATGACACCAAAAATTGAATGTTATATCCAAGACATCACCATCTCTTTGCCAGGAATACTATTTCCAATCTGTGCCTGCTCATGTATAGAACTAATTCAAGGACAATTAAAATAATACATATGGAACACAAAATACTACATGACATAGCATCAAGATTTTGGCTTACAAATAAACATAAGTTTATCATGTTTAGTTAAAGAATATACAAATTTGAAAGACATGTTCATTTTAAAGTCCAAGATGAACCAAAAAAACAACATGGCCTGGGAACTTGAAGGAAGCATTTTTGGAGAAATAATTGCATACTTTTGTTCACTGGCTTCATCAACACGAAATGACTGAAAGGTAGACGAGACTGAAGCTAGGAGTTTCAAGAAGCACATTATATGGCACCATGGTTGAAAGATCCTTAGCAAAAGAAAATTATTCTTTAGAGCTACTGTTTCTACTCCTGGTGATGGTCAAAAAAGGCACACGTTCTCCACACAAGTGGCCCCTTAAAACCCAGAGGCTTCTATGGAAAGCTAATTTTAGGATGGCCCACAGGACTCTGATAGTCTTAGCTTCTCAAACAACTTTCAAGCCTCTTGGAAAATAAGTATCAACAGTTAATCCCAAGGAAAAAAACAAACACATACCACCTACCTATGTTCCCTTTTCACTAGTATCATGACCAATTTTCCCTTTGCACAGGTATTTAATCATATTTTATTCTGGGTTTGTCTGCAAGGATGTTTTGGATGAAATTAACATCTTTTTAGTAAACTGAATAAAGTAGATTACCCCAAATGTGAGTGGGTCTCATCAAGTGAGATGAAGGAATACAAAGAGCAAAATTTTAACTTTCTGGCAAGAAGGAACACCTGTCTGACTGTTCTAGCTTGAACATTAGTCTCTTCTGACCTTAGGACTCAGATTGAAACACTGACCCTTCTTGGGTCGTGAGCTTGCTGAAGTTTGGACTGGAAGTAATACCACCAATTTTCCTGGGTCTCCAGATGCAAGACTGAAGACTTGGGACTTCTCAGCTTCAATAATCATGCCAGACAATTCTTCAGAATAAATTTCAGACATAATACACATGTACACACAGCATGATCAAAGTATATGGTGAATATTTAATTTTTTAATGCATGACAGTAAAAGACATCTTGTCCTTAATTCCCTTCAAATGACTTACACTATTATTTGTGTCACTTTCTGAAGCAATTTGGGAAGTTCTGTTTCATGTCTTTATGAGGCATAATCAAAAGTATGGTGAACGCTGCTGCTAATTGCCACCCAATAGAAAGACAAGTTCCTTAAAAACATTACAGTGTGTCCTCATCCACCTTATTCACTGGATCTGGACAGTATAATGGTTTCCAGAACTACTTCTTACCATGGCAAGAATAATGGGATGTATATTTTGAGGGATAGGGAATAGTGCATACATATATATATATATGTATACTGATATATCATATATATACTATTGATTCTATTTTTCTGGTTCACCCTGATTGATAAAACTAAATATATAAACAAGATGAAGAACTCTATATTATGAAGATAATATTAAAATATTCATATATTTACTCTAGTCTGTATATTTGGTATTTGCCAGTTCAGTTTATAAGCAGAAAGGGAAATAAGGTAAACCTCATCTCATAAACATACAATCATGGATATTAAAATTGGTTACATCACAGATAAAGCAACTGAAATTCAGCAAAGTTCAGCAATTTCCCAAGGACACACAGCAAATAAGTGACAGAAGTATGAGCAGCACATCTTTTCTGATCTGGTATGATGTTCTATCCTTCAGAACAAGGTTCCAAATTCACATTTGATTCTTCCTTTCTTTTGGGAGCCTAAAATGTACACTGACCTCTGAAGCTGACTTGCAGTTCCTACATCACTCTGGTTCACCAATCCTTTCTTTGCAATGAATATGTTTGGCTGGACAAAAAGGTCTTTCTCCCCAGCAGGGAGCATGCATATGCTTCAGACAGTAGCACAGCAGTGAAGGCCAGGAGAGATGTGCACAATTTTTCTAATTAATGTAGATTTGTCATAGAGAATCTGTGGTCCACCCAGATAGAGTAAGGCATAAAATATCAGGCTGGTGCCAAGATATTCAGCTACAAGAAGGGTGTGTTTTTATGGGGGAGAAATGTCAAGGTCTATGGGGATACATTATCCTTAAATGCCCATCCAGAGAGGGCTCTGATGACCTGAACGAACATATGCCAAATTAACGTTTCCATTGCTAAACAGGTCAACTGTTTGTTTCAAGGGACTTTCCCAGAATATTCTTATATGAAGCCTTCACAGTCCATCCGTTAACTACTTTTGGTAAACTTCACCACTAATCCTATTCAATTTTGACATCCTAGCAAGTCTCACTCAATATTTAATAATACATTGGCTTGGTAGGGAAAAAAACTGTAGATTACTTTTGCAAAGCACATCTGCTTGCTACAGAAAAATGTGTGGAAAGAAAAACAAGGCATTGATTCAAATTTCCTGGACAGCTTTTAAAGCCAGCTGAAAAAAATATCAAAGAATACATTCTAATTTCTTAGAAGGCAAATAAAACAGTCATTTAGTAAGAATTTAACAAAACTAGCTATCCTTTTTAAGTCAAATCTGTAAGGATTTTTTTTTCTATTACTGGTATGTTTAATTTTTTTGTATTCTATGACTTTGAACAAAATTTTACAAGTTTAAATTATTGTACATTTTATAGTTGTTAGATGTGTTATTCTTCCTTGCTCAGAAATATAATTGTTCCTATGGGAGGAATCAATTTTTTGGACAATGGAAGAAGTCCTGATAACTTCCATGAACATTCTCTAATGAAAAACAAGGGTAGTATGTTCAATGCCCTCACCACACAGAAAGGACTAGAAGGGAGAATATCATATCAATATCAGTCAGATGGCATGAGTTCCATGCACAGATACATTCACTGTGTCATAACAAGCCACATCCCTAAGGGGACTGCATAGACCTCCAGATGCTGCTAAGTATAGGGCTACTTAACTATACACAGACAGGTCAGTGTTTAGATCACTTGTATGAAGTGCTATGGAAGCTATGAGCCCTAGGATATCTCATGAGAACTTGTTATTGGTAACTGTAACTGTATGTTCACTTCTTATGCCTCCTTAAGAACGGGCAAGTGACAAATGGGATTAGGCTCACAAATGAAATCAAGTCTCACTCTATATTTAATAATGCATTGGCTTGGTAGGAAAAAATAAAATCAAGTGCTTAGCCTAGGTTTGGGGGAGATAGCCAAGAATAGCATTGATGCTATTAGGAATGAAATATTCAAATTGAAGAACAAAGTATCAGGCATAGTAATTTTTCTAGAAAGCTGGGTGCCGCTAAGGGGGTTGGAAACACATGACTTCCTATTTTCTAACCTACCACTGTCATAATCCAGATAATGTGAATAAATCCCTCTTAAAATTAGGGCTTAAAAATTAGGCTGGACTCGAGTTTTCTTTCCCCCTTAATGCTAACATCTATTCCTGCTCATCATAACTACCTAATGAAACTATCTATTAGTCTCTTGACAGGCATCATAGAAATCTGACAGTGGAAACTGCATGGTACATGACATTACAAACTTTGCCAATTATGTATCATTTTGTGAGTCTGGTGGAAGTGATTTTGGAGAACCACTTGCATCATGAGCACAAAATCTGATGGTGGAAATTTAGCTGGCTTACTTTTATTAACAACTGAAGAAAACATTATTGACTCAAGTAAATGAATATAGATCAAAAGATTAAGAGATATTTAGGGGAAAACTTATGCAAACTTCATTCTTCCCAAGATGACTGTCCTGATAATTATAAAACTTATATGTGAAGTTAAATAACACTTGTATCTTCCCAAAAGTCTTAACTCCGTTATTTATTAATAGCTAGAATCTTTGAAAAAATTAAATCTTCTGCAAATTTATTCCCATTCATGTTTTGATGCAATTAACCTCTAGCAGCTTGAGTTATAGCTCTCTTCTAGCAGATTCCCTGTTTTCAGTTTCCTCATCCAAACCTAGAGAGCAGTTTTTCTAATGAAAATGAAATGAGATAAAAATTTACTTTGCTTTCTCAAAGGGGCCCACCCAGTCAGCAATTTCAATATAAAGCAAGATTGAGGGAAGGTATCAGAACATCAGGAGGAAAAGTCAGAGTTACATAATTCGAAAATGATATTTATTTTGGGATTTATTTGAAACTTTACAAGGCAAGCAAAAATTATGGTGTAGTAGCATAATTGTATATAATACAAACTATGGGAAATAAAGCAATAAAATCACTTGTTTGGGTGACACTATAAGACAATGATTTTTAAGGGCTTTATCTTAATTGGAGCGAAGAGAAATTTGGGGATATTTTTTCACATCCATGCCTTTACAAGAAGACAGAACACACTAGTCTTTGTAAACAGGCAAAAGATACTTTAAAGATGAGAGAAGGATGTGATAAAATGCATTTGGTCATTTGATATTTGACAAATCTGTTCACTCTAATCTTTTCCTTTTTTAAATAACAACTGAGCTGTTTTAAAGGTGATAGATACATGTGGACATGCCCCTATCCTCTCTGCTGGAAATAGGCCAAGGGTCCAGAATTGACTACTTTATCTCAAGACCAAGGATGTGCAGGCAAAGGCAAACACACATAAACCCTCTTTACAAGTTCAATCTACATCTAAGAAACCGTAGTGCTTAAGACAAGTTACATATTTACATTGGTCTTAACAATATTTGTAAAACCACAACAGAGTTCCTCTTTTGATTCTATAAATTGCTCTGAATTCTGGGGGATTATATTCAGGTCGGCAGTCATCATTGTCCACTTATTTGGGAATGCAGTTTAGTATTTTTATTGAGATCTTGAGACTCATGATATATAAGTTTTTCTTTTACTAAAACCTTTAAACAGTGTAGGATATTGTCCAGGAGTTATACAACAAAATTTCAAAGTTAGAAGAGATCTTAGAGATCATCTAGCATCTTTAGTTTTATAAATTAAAACTAAGGCCTGGAGGACTAGTATTCAAGCTTATGCTTAGACGGCAACACTGCAGAATAAAAAGGAAGACTGCAAAACTTGAAAGGCCCAACACCTGCATTACTACTAATCCACCATTTACAACGGTAAGGAATTGAGCAAGTCAACTCCATAGGAAGATGTTTTGACATAACTAGAGTTAACTAATTTACTTGTGAACTTAAGTTTCTCTATGTGCCAAAATGGGACACTAAGCCTTCAGGACAATTGTCAGAAATGTACATAATGTACAAAAATGCTTTTAAAAACTGTGAACTCCTCTTTGAACTTACTAGGAGAGATTTCAGAAACTATGAATCAGGTTCTTATTAACAGAAAGTGATGTCAGTGTGAGCTTTAGGTCTGACTCACATTTTAAAAATTACTTTTAGGAAAAATCTTCTGCTTTTAAATGTTATCCTTCAATAAGACTGTTTGCCAGAGAATGTGTCTTGAGTGGACTCAAGAAGCTACAGGAGGCAAAAAATTCAGAAAACACTATATTGTATGGCTCTAAGCAAAGGGAAGTAGAGTTAATTAACAAAAAAGGTTTTGAAAGATCCTATAGTAAAGAAATTTTCTATACTAGCTTATCCAGACCTTCTTTGGTACACAATTGAGATAATAACTAATGTATCCAAAGACTTGCAATACCCAAACCAGCCCTACTCCCAAAAATTGCATCCTGAAAATGTTAGTAAAGGCCTAAGCTTACTGAAGTGATATAGACAACAAAAATACAATGGTTTTAGTGCCTTCCATGAGTTACATGAAAGAAGTATCAATTCAATTAATTTATGTTTACCTTGAAAACTTCATAAACAGGATGAAGGAGGTGGAGAAGTAGGTATAAACTGCTGCATAGGTGCAGTTTCACCCTGGAATAATTGAAGTGTTTTGGAAATACATCCTGGTGATGGTTACAAGGTGTTTTTAAATTATCATTTTTGCACAGTTTATTTTAAGTGAATTTCTCATCAGTGAATTCATTTTTCACAAGAGAATCACTTTCAAAATATGAGAAATTACCAAGTTATTTGTAATAAGCCAACAAAAAGTTTCACAGAACTCAGATGCATACATCGTCTCTAAAATGTCTGTTGGTGTTTGTAAAAAATAAAAATCAATGTTTCTTTTAAGCTCTTAGAATTGCAGGCACTATATGAAAGTCAATATTGTAAAAAGCAGTATTTTCTACAGGTAGCTAATATTTTACAGGCAGATTACAAACCATCACAAAACACATATTGACAGAGATTGACTGTAGCCGCTGTAACTTAATCTCAGCATTCTGGTGATCTCGAATCTCCCGAGTCTCACTTCATGGTTTATGATACAGTTACATCACAGTTCCTCAATAGAATCACAGCTTTGTCACTAATCTCTCCCTCTCAGTTATCCTGTAAGGAAGGAAGCTGCAAGGCCCTGCTGAAAACGGCGATGGCATGAATGATTGCATTCAGTCTCTTTCCACAACAATATCTGTAAGTCTGGAAGTGATAAATGGCACCCAAGTTATAAATGAGCAACAAGGTCAGTAGCACCAAGCAGCCAAGAGTTCAAAGAAAAGTCACAATTCTGACGGGTTCAAGAAAAGGCCACATACTGCTCGCATGCATCACAAGAGATAAATCCTCCAAGATGCCTTACTGCAATTATGAAACAGAATTAGAATAGCCTGTTATTTAAGAGCCAAGATTTTTGTCAACGAATTGAACAAAGAACATTGATGAGCACAAAATTCATTCTTTTTCCAGAAAAATGTTGAATTTAATAACATTTTCTGACTAGGCAAGAATCTTAGTGGAAAATATCTTCAAAGTGTTAAATAATACTTTGACAATGAAAGAATTGAATTCAATGTAATTGAATAACACAGTTTTAGTCTTGCTCTTCTCTTTTTAATTTCATAAGTAAATCTATAAAGAATCCAGAAGAGATTGTGAGAAATGGCTTCTCTAGAACTGTTTAGGTTATATCTTCATCCGTTTATAAACTCCCTTAGGCAAACTGCATAAAATAAAAATGTTGTCTCTTCTTGTAAACTAAAATATAACTAACTCTTCTAACAATGAAGGAAATAAAGGCCACTCATGGAATTAACATCATCTGAGAAATACCCATGCTTGCTTTTTATAAAGCGGAGATTCTGAAAGGCTGAGAAACTTCCCCAAGGTCATGTCACTAGTAATTGACAGGTCAGAATTTAAAAGACTGTGTCTCTGAAGCCTATTCCTCTCTTCTTTCCACTGAATAAAAGTACCCCTCAAATAGATAACCTCTGTCAGTGTGTTAGAACAGCTAAGTCTCTTATTGGGTTGGTTATAATCCTTGGGCTTGCCTGCTCTGTTTGTGGAATAGATTTCAATACTCTTTCATACATGCCACTTATTGGTTCATGAAGATCAAGTCTAATTGCACTAATGAAACATTTGTTAGGCAATTATAAAGCAAAGCCAGTGAAGTATCCAAGAAGGAATACTCTTTACTAAGAAAAAGAAGCCTTATACCAAGGAAATCTTCAAGTTACTGGATGAGTATTTCTCACTTTTACTCCATTTCTTCACAAGGAGAGTTGTTATCATCCTGTAATGGTCATGGAAGTATTCCTTTTCCCTTTGAGCAGCCATGTGGGCAAATAAAAATACTACACCATCTCCATGGGTGATTAAAATTAGAATGATGATTTCTCCCTTAAACAACATAGAATATGAAAAGAAAAATTTTAAAAGCTGCTCAGAGCACACAGCAATGAAATGAGACACAAAAATGAAAAAAAATATGCCATACTGAACTGTAGGATAAAACTGCAGTCAGTGATAATCAAAGGATACATTAATTCTTTGATACACAAATCAATGGAAAAATTTAAGAATTATTCGTTCTTTTTTTTATTTTAACTTTTTAATGCTGAAGACTAAAAGCAAGACTTCACACTTGCTAAACAAGCACTGAGCCAATGAGCAGAATTCCCTGTCCTATTCATTTCCTTTTAAAAACATATTTTAACATATACTCTTGAACATACATTCTCAATACTGAAATTTTGCCACAAAGTTTTGAAGATCGATTTTCTTCACTGTGTCTCATACTTTCCAACTCAACTTGAGAGCACCTCTCAGACTGCTATTGTGGTCATGCCCAAAGAATTTCTGCCACTTTCCTGGCTCACATTTCCCTTAATTATGTATAATAATAGTTTCACTTCAAAAGGGTCTCTCTTGTCACTATACTGATACGAAGTGAGAAAATAGACAAGAGAAATGTGGGTGAACAATAGAAAGCCACACATAGTCAAATGCACATGAGAATTATGAAAAGAGGTGCTCTGATAGGACAGCAAATCAACAGAAAATGCAGTCACCGAAGTGTTCTCCATACTCCAGGTTGCAGAAAAATTGCAAGTCAAGGGAAATCCTTCTATAATAACTTCAAAGAGTCTCTAAACTGTTTCCATATGCTGGAATATTTTAATTACCATGGGTAGAAAAGCCAAGTTGCAGGATAATTAATCACCTCCTTGGTCAGAATGGCAATAAAATAAAGCAGACCTCAAATGACCTGACACTTTTTTTGGCACCCTTTCTTCTGTTTGGACAGGTTCCTTCATGAATATGCCAAATGCAGAATTAATCATCACTTTTTTACTATATGAAGTAAAATGCTCACACTAATCTATCTTGTAAGCAGTGCTACATGTACTGCTTTCATTTTTGCTCTGAGAGTCTTGCCCTGAGCTTTTTGCTCAGGCAGCTGTTTACCCCTTCTCACTCAACTGTCCCAGTAAAGTACTTCCTTTAGTCCCTGCTAAGCAGAAACCCTGGATTCTGTTATTGTGGGAGAGATCACTAACAGAGGTATAACTTGGACAAAAGCATTTTAAAGTTAAGGATAATAATGCAGTAAGAACATGAAAGCACAAACATTGCTCACAATTGGCTGGAGCTGAGAGACTTTTTGAAAACCTATGGTGGGTTTTACTGTTGTTGTAATGGTTTTTACCATAATGAAATTTAATGCATTACCAGGAAAAAGCCATGCCCTGTGGTAGGGCGCTGCTTATATTTCGAAACACGTTAGCATGAAGCTTCAGCCAGATCTAATAATAGAAATGAACTTACCTAAAGATGCATTGATTTTTATATTAGGTCATGCTGAGAATTTACAAAGAACATCCAGTCCATAACAAAAATCCTCATGAGAATAGCATTGATTGCAAGAAGGGTAACATTAGAAAAATGGAAATCCTCTCCGCCCAGAACAGTATACATTCCTATAATGGATTAAGTGCACTATATAGCATAGGAAAGGTCATCTTTCAGATAAATAATAAATTTGATGAATTTCAGCAGATTTAATCATCCCTTGAGATTCGACAAAAACAATAGAGTAAGAAATACATATAAGAAAACAACCATCTCACATTTAAAATTTGCTTATTAAAAACAGAATTAACTTCTATCTTCTGAAATTGAAACTACTCTTTCTATTATCATGCATTGTTTCAATAAATTCTTCACAAAATAAATCGTTATCATTTTAGTCTATACTGTAATCATTAGTCACAACAACCATTGGAAAATTCTTTCTTAGACAAAATACCTACTAAGAGAAGAGACAGAAAATTAAGATAGTATCTGTTTAGACCCTCAATAAAACCCAGAAATCCTTTTAAAGATATGAGAATAAAGAGGGAGGGTTATTTTCTTGTACTCACATTATTACACTACATATATAAATATATATATATATTTGCTAACAATTTTCTTCAGATTTAGACTGTCTTGGAAAGATTGAAAAACAATTTTCTTCAGTTCATTTTTGGGTTTTTATAATGTAAGCTAATGCTGTTCACTAATAATTTCTATTATATTCTTAATATACTTTGTTTTGAGATATTAGGTTTTATTTTTCATTTCTGGGATAGCATGTTCCTAGAGTATTTTTTTTTAGTCTATAAGGATGTTCTTCTGTCTTTTCTTATATTAAATTCCATTACTTGTCCATAAGATATATTTCATAATAACTTTGAAAGAAGAGTTTCAAGTTTCTACAACATAAAAATGATAAATGTTTGAAGAGATGAAAACATTAGATGTCCTGATTTGATGGCTGCACAGTGTATAAGTGTATCAAATTATCGTATGGCACCTCATAATTATGTATAGATATTATATTACATTTTTTAAATTTTAGAAAATTAATATTAGGTTCAACTGAGTTGTTTTTTTTTTCTATCACTCATTTCTAGCAAAACAAAGTGTGTTGTTCTTTTATGAAAAAAGGGTACGTGCTATTTTTTCCAGTTTTTTGCTCTAGAGCACCCTCTGTTGTTGTTTTCATGAAGTAAGTAAATCACAGTAATAGGGAATTATTGCATTGTTCTGCTTCCTTTGCTCAATTTAATTTTGATCCAGGAAGGCAAACTAGACCAAATTCAAGCCTAGAGAACAAATCAGAGTCTCAGGCCTGTTTCTGAACTATCCTCAATCTAAGAATGTGTTTTGCCCCTATAAAGTGTTAAAGTATTTAAAAAAAAAAAAAAAAAAAAGGAAGGCAGAAAGGAGTGAACTTTAAGGGAGACCACATGAGATTTCAAATAAAGTTTGCAAAGTTAAGGTATGGCTCCTTAGAGAGGTTTGTCACTGCCTGAGTCTTGGATCAACATTTTCCCTTGAACTTGCTTTTACCATTCTGCTCACTTTGGATTTTTTCTCCTAGAGATTTTTTTTCGCCTAGTTCAAGCCTTTGACCTGGAAGGGTGCTTCCAATGTGTGATTTTGAGAGCTCTTAGGGTCCAGGTTAATGTGTACCATTAAGTTCTGAGAAACAGAAGTAAGATTAAAATGAAATAGTGGTAACAGGAAAGAGGAAGGGAAAATCATAGCTGAAAACTGTACTTTTAAAAAGACTGTGAATTTTGGGCCTCCATCATAGATACACAAGTGAATCCCTAACAGCATCTCTCTTGGCTGCCTTCCCTCCTGATCTGTCACCCCCAAATTCCTCAGGAATACTCGAAGTGTATGCATTGACTTTATTGAGAAAGTACAGAATAGAAAGATGATCCTCAGCTACAGGAACAGGTTGAGAAAAATCCAAAGAGTGTCTAAATTACCTATTTTTCAAAAAACTGGGCCCATCCCTGTAAAATGGGCTAATTACCTTCCAGAGAATGGGCCACCTTTTCTCAGGTCTCTGTCTCCTTGAGAGAAGCATAAATGTATTCTGTTCCAAGAAATATGTATCTCTCTGTCTCTCGAGGACCCATACTCTATTTCTTTGACATATATTCCACATATTTCTGCCTAATAAATACCTGTTTGTCCCTTTACTGGTGCATCCTGAAAATTCTTTTTCTAAGATGAGAGTCAGCGAACTTACAAACTATTCTAAGGTCAAAGTGAGTTACGTTCCTTCTTTCAGCTTCAAGAATCTCCTTGGATCCTGTCTGGTAATAAACCACTTCCAACTTTGATGCTGTTCACAGATTGCCATGTTTTCTTATTAGTTTTCTTTCTGTGTATTTTTAAAACATTCAAGAAGAACTGAAATGTAAGTTATTACCTCCTACTTCCTAAAATCTCAGGTTGATTTTTTAACTCAATGTTGAGGAAGACTTGGTAAGAAGAATGCTTCTTTTGAGGTAGGACAGAAGAAATAAAGATAGGTCAAAAGGAAATGAGATCATCATAATTTAAAAATTGTATTTTTAAGGAAAGTACAGACTCAGGATGAAGTTACCCAAAGTTACTATGCTTCTTTTTTATCAGTCTTTCTTATTCTCTCCCTCCAGGCTATTCATTCTTAAATTCCTGAGTACTGAAAAAATATAAGCCTGTAAATTAGGCCCACATATTTCTCCTGTAAACTGATCCTATGTTTTTCTTCTTACACTATAGATTCAAATTCCACACACTTCACTTTCAAGGAAACAGCACTGTTAATTAGACACCATATCTCTGAACTTCATCACACGCAAATATGTTTTCATAGTACCCTAGATTACGCACAGATAGCTTGATAGACAGTAGGAGTACACATTTTAGATCTTCCTTCTTAAGATCACTTCCAAGATCATAGAAATACCTTCAACTCAAACTATAATGTGCCTCACCTCTTGAGTATGCATTTGTTTGATTCTGCTTAACAAATGTGTCTGTGCTTCTCATTGATGGGTTCTGAAATGTTTTTCTGTGATCAAAGTCTATAATTATATTCTGTGGTAGAAGTGAGTTGAGGCCCCTATCTCTTCTTTACACGGATCTCTTCAGACTCTATAATATGATTTCTTTAAAGACCAGCCATGTTTGAGATAAGTGCTTACTTAGAGTGACAGATGGCCTCTTCCTATTTATCTCCAAATATGCAATTATTTTTTGCTTATGCTAATAAAAATAATCAAATCCTAGTTATATGCCAATCTACACTAAAATTAAATTCACCTCAGAGAAAGTAAAGTATTTTTACTGGGAAAATTCTAACTTGCCTGTAACAATAAAGCTACTACTATAAATTTTAAGATCTTTTCCTAGCTTTGTATCAGAATTAGTTTCCAAAGATCAAGTGTAATATGAACTTTTATAATTAAGTTTATTCTATCAGAATGATATAGTAGTTTTTATTGAACTAATCTAGCCAGATAACTATCCAGCATTCCAGACAAAATATAAAAATAAATCTGAGGAGACATCAGATAACAATCAAGAACAGGAAGAAATTGGAAAGCATTTTAATCTTCCCTGAAAGAGTTGCATCAGCAGCCTGTGTTCAGATAGATTTTCTCTGAAGATGTCTACCAGCCACAAAGCATCACTTGGGGGAAGAGGTGGAACAGCACCTCGGAAATTCAAAAGAGTGAAGTGTGGAATGCTAGATGACTGAAAATTAAGAGAGATGTAAAAGTCCCCAAATCTACATGCAAACTCTGTCCAAAACAAAATCTTGACTGATCTGAGGCTACATGCAGGGTTGAAAGTAAGGGAAAATTGAACATGTTTGTGTTGAATTCAAAGCTGAGACAGTTGAAGGAAATGAGTCTTTCTATGGCTGCGAGTCACATCATATTTACGATAAATATGATAAATAATGCAAAAACAAAAGAACCAATGAATTCTGGAAGCACAGCACAGGGAATATGACTCCTAAGATGACTGTCTAGAGATGATAGTACTTTAGGCAGTTTTAAAAATGACGAGTATTTTCATTAGTTTTTAACAGGTAGACATGTTTTTATAGGTGTCCTAGCATATAAGGCTAGGTTAATTCACAAAGAAGATATTGCAAATTCAGACATTTTTAATGTTATACAATTATTATTTTGCCAAGGCTTATACAGTTTTAATCTTATGCTAAAATCTGTCTGCTTTCATATTCAGTCACAATCAAACCTCACTACATTATCAATACTTTTAAAAACAAAGAATTTTTGTCTTAATTACCAGCAGATACAAAAAGTTCTTCATGACTAGAAATGAAGTCATACAAAAATATGAAATTTACCCAAACTGTAATTAACATACCATTTCTCAAAGGACAAAAAGCTGAAATGTTATTCACCACCTTCCATACATCAGACTTAGTGGAAAATAATTTATGTGCATCATTGTTTCATGTATAAGTCTACTTCGTACAAAAGACTATGATCTACACTATAGAAAAAAGACAAGTTCCTGTTCATTAAAGAGTTTGTGCACTCATAAGGGAAATATACACAGGAGAACAGTGATGTATGAACAAGATCTGTGTATTTATTGTTACAAGGTCTTAACTATCCTTGGTAATTCATAAAGATGGATTTTTGTTTTAATTCTGCCTCCTTTCCATTGCTCAGAATCCCTCTTGCGGTACTGTTTCTCATTACAGCACTTCTTAGACTGTCTTATGATTGTGTACTTGACTTGCTCTAATGATGTAGTAAGATACTAAGGGGAAAAGCAGAACTATTGCCTTTTTTTGTCTCCCAGAACATAAAATGTACTTTAGTGTTCCATCATCCAATAAATACTTCATTAAATAAGGAATGAAGAAAGAAATGGGTAACTGTAAAATAAATGATTTTCTTATAAGGTTTTATTTAACAAATGGGTACCAGCACAGTCACAGAAATGACAGAACTACAGAATACAAAGTCCTTCAAACAGTTGATCCTTTTATTTTCTCAATCTGGCCTCAACAGTACTGTCCTGAAGCATTTTAAAAATACAAATTGTTTTTTAAAACCACATATGCTGCAAGGGGAGAATATATAATTTATTTTGTTAGCATATGCCAAAATCAATTAAATATTTCATTTTAAATATCTAATTGAAATTCTACTGCAGCATTAAATTTTTGAAAAAAATTTAATCTAATTCAGTCTAGTTTTTCTTCTTTTTTCAGTATAATTTTTCTACAGAAAAATTTTACCATTCCCTATAATAGAAACAGGAACCTATGATTTAGTGGCTATCTTTTTTAAAAAGATACCATGTCCCCCTTAGAATTTGAAATAATAATAGCAAAGCTTATCACTTTCTCCACATTTCTCTGTTTCATCATTTCTATTGCACAAGGAGATGAATGTAGCACAGGAAGTCTAGTGATCTAATTCTAAATCTTGTGTTCTGTCTCCCATTTTCCAGAAAATTCCCCCTTGTAAAGAAATCCTAGAAATAACAGGTGAAATAATGAGCTCTCTCTGTATATAGTGCATTCCGAGATGCTTGTGGCCTTTAATGTATTAAGAATTATCCTGAGAGACTCTTAGTGTTTACCTTTTAAGCTTGACAAAAGTCCAATGAGTAAAAATACTTCACATCCAATTAGTTGTGAAGATACATTTCCTACAGAAAGTAGTATATATTCAGTCTGTTCCTTCCTCTGAAAGTGCACTGCATATTAATTGTTTCACTAACAAATGAAGAGCAAGTTACCTTTCTCCACTTGTAAAAGGGAACTTTTGGGTTTTATGTTTGATAATTTCTGTCTAGTCATAGAATTACCTTATCTCATACTATTTTTCTGTACATAATCAGAATATCACAGAAAAAATAGACTCATTTACAAACTTAATACTCTATTGTAATTTCTGATATATTGTGTCAACTTGAGAAGTCTAGAAGCTAGGCAACTTAGCAGTTCTACATCCTGGAGTATAGAGGACATGCCCTCAAGCATCTGTTTATGTCCAGGATGTTGTAATGGCCAATTTATCACGTCAACTTGATAAGTTAGAAGTTTAACTAAGTGATTTAGCAGGGGGTTTGTGTTCTCACTTTGTAAGCACCTCGATCCTGTGCAAGAAGAGGGCACAGAGATGGTGTGAGTGCACACCCAAGTGTGAGTAGCATGCAAACACTATAAGTAGTACAAACACTATAAGAAGATAAATCAAGTTGTCTTCGTCTTTGTCTCTTGTTAGTTTCACTTCTTCTGCTGCAGTGAACTGATGCTCCTCACTATGCCACCCTGCCTTTGAGCCAGCTTATTACAAATTGAAACCTCCAAAAACTGTTAATAAACCTTTCCTTCCTTAATTCTGAGCACTGGGTATTTTGTCTCAGCAACAAGAGAAATGTAACTAAGAATTTTATTAATTAAGTATTGTTATCTTCCAAGAATAAAATCTTATAAAGGTCAAAATATGGGGTAGAACTCTATGGAAAATTTTAGCAATGCATTGGATATTAATGAGTTATTAAGTAAAATGTTTCATAGTTATGCAAGTGATTATGCAACTTTACAATTCTTATTATAAAAGACAATTATGTTATTGTTGCTGCTGTTGTTAAATTGATAAAACTATGTAAAGAGGAAAGAAAAAGTCATATCAATGGATGGAATTAAAATGTTTGTAGGAAAGTTAAGATGGTGATTGACTCCTTCTAGGAGATGCGATGTCTGAAAGAGATACATGCCAGTATTTCTAATCAAATAAGAATCTTTAAGAAATATAGTGACCTGTGCAGAACTCAGCCTCTGGAGAACTATAACTCATAAAAGGAACCCTGGGCATGTTGGAGAGTAGCTTTCACTCTGATATTATAAGACTTCTAAGTTGACAATGCATTTTCCACAGTATATACAGAATGACGGTGGCACATGTTTCATGTAGAAAAGAGATTTGAATTACAGAAAGAAGGGGTTAAAAAATCAGAACATCATAAAGATACTCTATGGACACTAAACTTGAGGATAATGCTCTTTCATCCAAATTGTAGAGTATTCTCTAAATTTAAAGTAACCCAAAACTTTAGAAATCATGTACATAGTGTTGCTCAGAGGTTGGGTAGAAAATATAACCTAGAATTTGAGAATAAATAATTCTTATTAAATTATAATTTTATATGAGATGGTTTTCTTAGATGCTTTCCTCTGAGGTCGTGCAATGTAAAAAAAAGGAAACACTAAATGTGGAGCTTTTGTTTAACTAGAGATATTCCTTCACACACCATTAAATACACTGGTCTTTTTCAAGACACTTATGTTAAGTAAACTTGGAAGTAAACCTGCAGTTTGACTCTGTTTCCATTTGGGAAAAAGACTAACAACAATAAAGAACTTTACAGAATAATATAGGCAAATGTAGATGTGAAGATGACACTCCTAAAATGTTGGCATTCAAAGTGTTTTCTAATGTGCC
The DNA here is from genome assembly GCA_004027295.1 of Dolichotis patagonum. Classification (NCBI taxonomy): domain Eukaryota; kingdom Metazoa; phylum Chordata; class Mammalia; order Rodentia; family Caviidae; genus Dolichotis; species Dolichotis patagonum. Next base: position 132,500 of record PVJX010002015.1, read on the forward strand.
ATATGAATTTTCCACTTTTCTATTGAAACTGTCAAGTGAGGAAATTGGTTTCATAGAAACTAACTTCTGCCTCATTAAGAAGGCTTCGTTTTAAGCAGCTTAGTTTCCTGGACAGTGAGACTACACATGTCTGTGCAGAACCCAGAAGTCTGGCAGTGTGAAGTATCAGAATCACAGCAATGCCAGAAGACAGGAAGAGGAAAATCCAGGCACTGCCTGTACTTTCCAAAAAGAAACCTGAGTTCTCACACAGAGAAAGCCCTAAAATTTTACAACATGATGACTTACACCTCTTTTAATTTGACACTGTTAAGTTTGATAAAGTTCAACTGAGGTACTACCCCAGCTATCATAGTAATATGCCTGAATGCCAAAGAAATGTCTAAGGACATTGACTAAAACAATGAACATCATAATTTTATGACTCTAAAAAAGGCAACCAAACCAGTTTTGCTTCAGTTAACTAGATGAAGAAGTCACACATTGTACTTTTACTGATGAAAAAGAGGAAGTTCAACTAAGTTAAAAAGAGACACACAACTAAAAACAAAGTTCAGGGTATACATATAAGGCAGGTTGATTCAGCGAACTGCTGCGTATTTTTCATCTAATACACCATACAATAACTGATTATAAATATTAACATAAAAACAACTAAAATCACATTGTTTTATGAGCATGTGTATGTGTCATGAATACAAACACACACATTCACACATGTATGGGGTGAGGAAATTTGAGGCATTTAGGAAAAATGTTTATCCACAAAAATAAGTCAAAATGGTGCTAACAGTTACAGAGTCCTCTGGGGGAAAATGGAAATTTTTTGAGCTGGAATGTGCCTATACTGAACAAATTCTGTCTCAAAATATTGATTATTAATTACAGTTAATATCTCCAGTCACTTTCAGAAAGCCCTGTTGTGTTTGGGCCTGTGGTGAAGCGGATACAGTGGTGACAAGACACAACAGAGAAAGCTGCTCACCTTAACTCAAGATGTAGAATAGGGTCCCCATACCCCTCAAGGGCATGCCTCTGGTGACCTACCCCTTCCTGTGACACCATCTCTTAATGTTTCATGTCTCAACAGTGTCACAACCTGGGGAACAAGCTTTTAATGTAAGGACCTTTAGAGAATATTCCAGATCAAAACTACAGCACACAGCACCTTAACTTCTTCAAAATTAAGAACTTTTAAAGGCATAGCTATAAGTCACTTGCCCCAAAGTTGAACCTGTTTAAATACTATACTAAAATTAATGCTTTCCTTCTGTTCACTCTCAAGCTATTATATATGACTGCATTTACTTTACAGTGTGAAAGCTGTTGGATAAAATGCTCAATGCTAAACCTATTTTGGATAATGCTAGGGTCATTCCAAAAATACTTATCCCTGAGCTCTGCATAATATAATAGAAGGCAACGATCTTCAACTACATCTACTTTTCACACTCATCCTGGGCCCCCCAAATCCATTCTCTCCAATTTTCCCCCATCCTGTGTTGATCATCATGGATATGTGTGTTTATAATTGTATTTCCTTGTCTTTCATTCTTTGTCTTTTCACTCCTCTATGTTAGTTTATATAAATTCTCTCTTCTTACCTTAATTCTAGCTCTCTCCTGAGTTTATCTATGAAATATTCTATAATTGTAAAACCTGCTGCAGTGCCAGTGATCCAGGGTTATTGGTACACGAGAACTCTACACATTTGAAGAGGAAAAAGTAGAAAGCTGATCTGTTGATTCTTCAAACTACAGACATACGTATTGTGACTTGTAAGTGTTTGATAACGGTGATGACAATGACGATAGTTGACCAAAAAAGAGACACCTCTCCTCTGTACAACCTCTTTATCTTATCCTCTGTCTTTCTCCAGAGAGTACATGGAAACTTTCAATGACAGATTAAACTGTTCTGTATTTAAAGCTGTATAGAATGAAATAGTAAGAAGAAAATTAGCAAAGACAACCTGATCCAGATACCTAGCTATTATGTACCATGTATTCTTCAGGAATGTCCAGTCAGATCTTAAAGCAATACTTAATACCACTTCTTTTAATGAATCTTAAAAATTTTACAGTCTCTCTCATCCACTTTTAAAGGCTTTCCTCCTCCATTAGGCATCTACTGGAATGCAGTCAAGATATACAGGTCTTGATCTCATTTTTGGTTGAAAACTTTAGGTTTTCTACTTCAGGTTCCAGTTTAAATCAACTAAAGTATCTGAAAGGAAGCATCTCTCACTGTGAGAATTAGTTGAAGTAATCTACAATGGATATTACAATTTTCCCAACTGAAGTAAAGTTACCTTCAAGAATAACCTCAGCACTTTTCTCTACATTCTATCCACATGCAACACTTCGTAAGAAGAGATAAAGCTGATACATGACTATCTTTAAATCCAGGCTTCATACCAGCTTGAGCCAATGAAAGTTAAGAAAAGAGACATCCTGGAATTTTCAAGCTGAGGGATTCAAAGGCATGACAGCATGAATTCCTCACCTGCTGTGAGGTGTCAAGCCACATGGACAAGAGTGGAGACACCCCTGTCGGGAATCCCAGATGAATATCAGTCAAGGCCAGTAACAGCTCCCAACTACATGATGAAGCCGTCATTACACTGTTGTCCTTTCCAGCTTCCAGACACTGTGTATCTGTCATGTAAAGAGGAAGAACAACCCAGTTGAGTCCAGTCAACCACTCGGAGCTCCGGGAGCTCCAAGTACTGACAGCTATTTTAATAATAAATATTATTTATTTAGGTTCGTGTGGTTTTTTGACTTTATAACTTAGATTAGTTTACTAGATGTATAAAACAAAATGTTTCACTAATTTACTATGTATGCATCTAGGTACTCAGAATTATTGAACAGCATTTTAAAACTAGAAAATAAGTTATTACATTGAAATACAGTTCCACATATATTGAAAATCATTAAGTAGGGTATGTGTGTGCTCTCTTTGATGCAGAAGATATTTATGTTTAGGTACTGTTAATGTTTAAAAACTAGGTATCAGGAAAGGCCAGTAACTAACATACCTCATATCTGCTCTATTTCTAAACTAATGGAACAATAAGCAAAGGAGTCAGCCCATCAGAACTACAATAGCCCTTTAGTAACTGAGAAAACCAACATTAGATTAAGTAGTCACTATATTCAAGAATACTGACTAAAATCGTAAACCTTCAAATTCAATTTGCCTACTCAACACAAACACCTCTGAACTTATAAGCTTTACCACATTTTGGAAGATAATATAAAATGATCCTCAAGGAAAAAATAGAATCTTGACAACGTACTCCTGGATTTTCCTTTCAAATTCACCAAAATATATTATTCTTTCTCCATCTTGTTTTTATAAATTTCAAGATTTGTCTGTTTTTTATGGATGAATAAAAATCCATTTTGTATGTATCCCACATTGCTTTCATCCTGGGATACATAAGCTGTTTCCATGTCTTGGTTAGTGTAAGTAATGCAATGACCATGAGAATACAGACATCATTTTAAGATACTGATTCTATTTCTTTTGAATGTGTATTCAGAAGAGGGATTGCTAGATTGTAAAAAATTCTATTTTTAATTTTCTGAGGAGTTTGCACACTGCTTTCCATAATAGATGTACCAACATACCTTTCCAGCAACAGTATAAGAAATTTCCTTTTTCACATTCTTATCAATTTTCAATTTTTTTATAACTGCCATTCTTAAAATTGTGACATGATTTTCATTTTTATAATGATTAGTGATGTTGAGCACCTGTTCATATACCTCTTGGCTGTGTGTGTATCTTCTTGGAGTAATGTCTATATAGATATTTTGCCCATTTTAATTTTTTTAAGTTTTAAACAAAATATAAAAAATGAAAAATATATGGGATACTATTTAATGTTTCAATTAATGTTCCAATATATGCATATGCTGTATAATGTTTAATTCAGGTTAAACAAGTATCTCACCAAAACTATATCATTTCTTCAATATAAATGTTCAAGATACTTTCTTCTAGCTTTTTCAAATATACTCTATTATCTTTATTCCTTTGGAAAATTAAATTTTTTGCTCGCTACTGAGCTGTGTGCTCCTTATATATTTTTTATATAAACCTGTATGAGTTTTATGGTTTCCAGATACTTTTTTCCATTTCATAGGTTACCTTTTAACTTTGCTGAGTTGGCAGAAGATTTTTAATTTGAAGTAGAGTAGTTTCACTTATTATATGTTCGCTTTTGACACCTTTTTGGTGTCATAACCAAAAACTCATTAACAAGACAAAAGTTAGATTTTTATGTATTTTTAAAAAGCAAATAAGAATGGCATTTATTCTATTCCTTACACTCTTACAAATTTAGCTTACTGAACTAACAATATACACCTGCTAGCCTTCCAAACTGGAATAAACGATCCTATCAGATAACCTGCAGAGAGCTAGCTGTCATGTGCTGACTGCAATCCTCTCTCCTATCCTTTCAGATTCATATCCTATACTATCTTCTACATATGAAAATTAACTCACTGGTCCCCTTTTAATAAAATACATCTTTGACTTATCCTAAATAAGTGTAGATTTTCCTGAACTATCCAATGAACAAAAAGCTGTACATAGAGTTTGACAAATTGAATTTATTGAGACCCAATTCTGGGAATAAGCATAATCTATGGTCAGCCATGGGTACATGAACCTCTAATCTATTTAGTCCCTACTGTCAACTCATTGCATATTCAACACAGAAGATATTCAATAAAGTAGCTTCATTTGACCAGATCCTTGAGGAATGCTGAGAATATCCATAATAGATGTACCAACCACTTTTTATTTTTTTTGTTCTGCTTGCTTACCAGATATACTAATGATAATCATTGCTATACTAATCTATTTTGTCTTACTTAAAACATCAACAACCTGTATCAAAATATCAATAATCAATAGCAAGGTACACCACATTTGTATATTCATGTAGACATAAAAGATGTCCTAACAGTAATTTTAAGGTATTTATTTTCACTTTGCCTGGTACCAACATATGGATTCATGTACAAATAAATGTTTGTGTAACCTGCAGAAGCCATCAGTGATTGGATGAAGAAGGATTTCTGATGTTCCTAAAACTTCACTGACATTGCCTGTCTATATCATAATTAAAGCCGTATTTGTAATAATGCGCCAGCTGGCAAAGAACCAGACTTGAAATATAATAACCCTAGCAGGGAAGCACAGGATAGGAAGCTGGAGGCGGTATAGTGTTGGCTAATGCCATGCTCAATCATTTGCTAGATTAAGCTTTGGCCAAAGCAGCTAACTGGAAAAAAATGCAAAGCAGAAACTTGTTCACTGTAGAGGTGCGAAGGGACGAAACACTGAGTAATACTACTCAGTAATTACCACCTTCACATCCCCAGTCTTCCCCCCCAAATACAAACACCTAAGAGCAAATGGCTACCTTTCATAAAAGTGTTTGGCCACAAGACAAACAAGAGTCCAGGAAATGTCACCAGGAAAGAGCTCTGAAAACAGACACTGAACACTTTAATTTCCTTCTCTAAGTTTATCAACTATGTTTTCACCAAAGAAGCAAGGTTCTCTTCTCACATCCTCCTTTCCTTCTAATTTAGCAAGAAATATCCTTCTTTGGTTCAGACCAAAGAATAAATGTTTTAAAATACTTGCAAGTGAGAAGGGAGAAAAAATTATTCTATTTTTTAAATGTCTGCTTGCATTCATAGTTTGTCTCCCACTTCTAAAATTCTTTTAATTCATGTTGAAAGTAAATTAACACACATAAAAGTGTTTTAAGGCCAGTGCAACAAAAGCTTGCTGAAGGGTACTGACCTCTTCATTCTCTGAAACATAAAGGATTAACCCATTATATTAAATGAATGCTATCATTGCTTTCACAAGGCGAAAATAGGAAATTTCTTAAGGATAAAGATTTAGATTATACTTTTATATTAACACAACACCATTGGGGAATCAGTAGACTTTTGTAGAAAAATAACTTACTTTAGAAATTGGTGTCATCAAGAGTTACACACAGATTATTCCCTGTCCATAAATTGCCATTATTACACCCCTGTTTCTCTATCTAGTTTTTCTGTTACTATCCCTATAATTTAATTTTGACTTGTACCTTGTCTGGTGTCTAATACTCACTCCTGTAGTCCTTTACCATCTAGTACCAAAGCACAGTTCTGAACCTTACCCAGCAAAGCTCACATATGCCTACAGATAGGTCAATCTGCAAATGATGGCCATCTGTCCACTTGGCACTCTATCTGCCCTGTTTCTTGTTTAGTCATTACTGGCCTGCCTGAGAAGTGATATTTTTATGTATCACAATTTAAGTTGTAATACTCCTTAAATACTGAGTACTGCAATTTACCAACCCTTTGCCATCAGTAAGTATAACTGAGTCACCTCTCCTACGTCAGTGGTACAATCACATTACTCCCTTCTGCTCTTTCTCTACAAAGATGATCCATATTAGAGCATGAGTGATGCAAAGACATGACATTGTGGTAGGCAGAATTCTAAAGCTATCCTCACAAGTCGTCTATCCTCCGATTAGTCAAACACTGACCTTGGCAATGTTAATTGGATACCACTAGGTTAGCATAAGGATAAGGAAAAAACTAAAATGTTTAGCCTATACTCATCCTTCTGGCAACATTTGTAACTGTGTGTGGGGTTTTTCCACACACCCCAGGTAATTCTGAAATGAATATTTAGCAGACACCAGCTATGTGTCCTCTGATTTAATTCTGGTAATATATACCTGGAGATAGTATCAGATCTCATATTTGAAGACTTAGTCCCACAAGACTGCTACTCACATCAGATACCAATCTTAAGTCCCAGATTGTTTTACCTGTGCTTGACTGACTAGCTATAAATTGGAGTTTCCATGACTTCCCTTGGGTTCTGTTAATTTGCTAGAGTAGCTCACAGAATTTAGTAGCTCACATTTATTTTAAAAATACCTGATAACTAGTCCCTATCTTGCAGCTACCTAGGGATCCTTACTATCAGTCATCTCATTAACATATGAAACACATCACCCTAGAGATTTTAAAAACATTAGGAATTAGGTCAAAACCAGGGATGAATATCAAATATATATTTCACAACATCACAGTTACTAATCAGAAATGGAGAGCTTGTCCTAGATGATTTGAGTAGGTTTCGTGCAAACCTGTGATCATACAAAAACATAAGAGAAACACAGGAGAATTAATCAGAGAATAGAAAGATGAGACAGAAGAAGAAGAAAAGAGGAAGCCAGAGAAATTCTAATTAGGAAAAAAATTTGACTACCTGTTGTTGTTGGCTATGATATACAGGATACACATGCAAAACTTAAGAACATCCTCTAGGACTGAGGGTACATCCCAGCTGACACCCAGCAACAAAATGGGGACCTTGATCCTAGAACCATACAAGACTGGAGTTTTTTCAATAACTTGATACACTTGAGAACCTATTTCTTTTTAAGAACCTCAAGAAAAGAGTCCAGACTATTGATGTCTTAATTCCAGCTTTGAATGACTCAAAGCCAAGAAACCAATTAAAAAACTTTGGATTTGTGGCCTATAAAACTGTGATTATAAAGGGATGTTATTTTAAGTCATTAATTTTGTGGCAATTTTTATGGCAATAGGAAACTACTATAGAAACAATTCATTCATACAGTATTTTGTGAAAAAGAAAAAAAAATTCTCAGTAAAAAAAAAAATACCTGTGGTGAACATCAATATTTTTTTCCACTGGCACATTTTATAAACAGAAGTTTACATCTTTTATGATTCCTGCTCCCACTTTGCTGTTAGGAGCTGTTTGTAATCAAGTACATCTTCATTCCTTTGATATTTTTTGAGCATCACTTATGCCCAAAGATCATCCAGCAGGTACAATGGGTCCCTGTATATGGATTCATCCCTATGAAGAAGATGAACTGGCCTCTACAAGAAAAATCCAAATTTAATAGGGCATACACAGCCTTCAGTCACCTAGCTTCCACCTATCATTCTCCATTTATACCCTAAGATCCAGCCAGACCGGAAACCAGCTGACTTTAACCTTTTATTTCCTTTCATACTGATGAAACTGGGCTTTTACAGTTCCACATATCAAAGACAGCCTTTCCCTCTGTCTGTAACATGGCTTTTCCAGATATTCAAATGACTCCCCATCTCTTCCTATTGGTCGGTGCTACAATTACTTCTTTAAAAGACCCTGACCACTCTCTAGGACACAGTAAAACACCACATTCATATTCAGAATCACTCTTATTTCTGCAAAATTTCTATTCTGCAACACTTGCTAGCTTCTAATATACAACATAACTAATCTATTTTACTTGCTAATAATATTTTATTTATTATTATATCTCTGTACCTCTAGTAAAAAGATTTTCTCTCAAGGAAGTGACATTTATTCACTTTATTTACTCGTCTCCAGCATTTAAACTAGTGGCTTGCTCAAAGGAGGTAAGCTCTTTATATAATATTAGTAGAACACTGAATGAATCTTGTGACCATATGTTTTTTTTTTTTTAATTTGAAAGAGAATAAAACAAAAGGGGGCAGTACAGAGCAGATCAGAACAGGACAACCTAGGCAACACAGTACTTTACATTAAGTCAACTGGACATCAACAGTAGCTAACACCATATCTCTTACTCTGCTATAGTTGAGCATAGTTTCAAATACAATAATATCAAACATAACACAATAGTATAAAGCCATGCATAGAGTGAAAGAATTACAGGGCTTTCTGAACCGAATAACAGAAAATGTTCAATGGGTACTGTAA